>JASSUY010032161.1:0-36033 GCA_032466535.1 Forpus xanthops
ATCACTGCTGCTACCACCAATAACAACAATGACCAGGGAAATACAAGGGAAGAGGACAGAGCTGCTCACCACTCAACAATCGAGCTGTGAACTGAACTCTTCCAGGTTCCTGCCCCCAGATGTAAAGCTGGAATTCTCTGAATCTCTTCTCTGCCTAACCTGTAGTTGTGCCTGGGATTGCTGCAAACCAGGTGTAGGACCTTGCAGCTTCCTGACGATGTTTTAGCACACTTTATTAGCACAGCTTTCAAGGTTAATCTCATCATGACGTTTTCCAGGTATATTCTGATCACTGTGATCAAAAATGTTTTCTATTCAGTGATGGATTTAAATGTACAGTACTTTAAGGATTTGCTTCAACTATCAACGAAGGAAAATCACATTTGATCATTCAGAAATTACTATATATTACTTACTGGCATATAGATATTTAATTTCAATTTTTGGTGTAATATATCTATTCTTTTTTTTCCATTAAGGACTTCAGATGCTTTTGCTCTGCAGTTTACTAAATTATGGCATTCCAAACAGATTTAGTAAAGTGATCAAACCAATATATCATAATACAATTTTCTAAGACTGACTGATTCAAATAGGCTGCTGACTAAGACTGCCAGAAAACAATAAATGTTCAAGATTACTCAGAATGTTAATGTGATTTTGCCTTCTGTCCCCATAGCATTAATTAAAATTATTATAACAGACTCTTTCATCCTTTTCATCATTACATCTTAAACAGCTTCTGACTGACATCTCAACTGACTTATTTTCCTTCCTAAGTTTTCACATATGCCAGCCTGGCCACAAATTTAGATGGTAATTTTTCTTCATGTTATTTAGAAGTCTAAACAGTACTGATGGATAGAAGGACCTGAGAATTCTCATTACTTCCAAGGACACCTTTTTCCTTCATTCATTCCTTATGCACTTGAGAACGTGGACCTTAGTGAAAAGTAAGGACTAGATGTATGAATCACCTAAATCATTATAGTAATAATGGTAGCTGAGGATAAGGATAAGAGTACTGGTTCATATGTTAAAAATGTACGATAAACTGATAATACTATTAACTAGGTAGCATTAAGTGCTTTCTATTACATCAAGATCTAATTAGAAGTGCACAAAAATTATATCTGATAATGTATTTCTTATCCAAAATCTGTTCTTCAGCAGAATCATGCCATGTGATTCATCAACATGCTAGAGGGAAGGGATTCCATCCAGAGGAACCTTGACAGGTTGGGCCTGTGTGAACAACAAGGCCAAGTGCAAGGTCCCACACCAGGGCTTGGGCAATCCCAAGCACAGATATAGGCTGGGCAGAGAACGTATTGCAAGCAGCCGGGAGAAGGACTTGGGGATGTTGCTTGATGTTGCTCAACATAAGACTAGTCCTGTTGGAGTAAGCCCAGAGGAGGGCCACAAGGATGATCAGCAGGTTGGAGCATCTCCAGTATGAAAACAGGCTGAGAAAATTGGGGCTATTCAGCCTAGAGAAGAGAAGCTGCATGGAGACCTCATAGCTCTGAAGGCCTACAAGGATGCCAGAGACTCTCCATCAGGGACTGTAGTAGGTAATGGGTTCAAAGGGGTAATGAGGCCAAAGAGATAGTTAAATTAAAGAAGAAATTCTTTAATATGAGGGTGCTGAGGGGCTGACACAGGTTGCCCAGAGGAGCTGTAGCTGCCCCATGCCTGGAAGTGTTTAAGGCCAGTTTGGACAGTAATTTGAGCAACCTGGTCTAGTGGAAAGTGCCCTTGCCAAAGTCAGGAACTAGATGATCTTTGAGGTCCCTTAAAACCCAACCCATTCTATAATTCTATGCAACTGTTATTGCTTCTATGATGCAATTCAGCCAATATATGTAACATGCTAGAAGCATTCCATACACCATTTCATTCCTAATGACTAGAAATCTCATAGAATCATAGAATACTTAGGGTTGGAAAGGACCTTAAGATCATAAGAGGAGGGCTGCCCATCAGGTGTTTGCCTTTGATTCTGCGAAATTTTCCAGACCAATCCCAGTGCAGACTGCAGTTTACAGGACTTTTTTAATACATGCTGTTAAACTGTGCAAATTTCATAGTTTGATATATTATAAAAACATGCCATCCAATTCCAAATATTGCACAGGTGTCTTGTTTTTCTTTAAGAAAACAGGCCAAGTGTTTTAAGAATATGTTTTTAGTTCTTACATTATTCCTTCTTTCTCTCTCTCTGCTATCTGCTCTCTCATACCATCTTACTAAGTGCCAGGACAATTCTTAAAGCGAAAGCAATTTTTTCAATCAGCTTTAAAACAAAAACAAAGGCCTTAACACTTTCAGAAACACGGTAAAAGTTGTACTTAGGACAATTCATTCATTTCTTTTATACTGGCTACTATAAGAAGTCATTCATTGATTAGATGGACTTGGAGCTAAGCAGTGGTCACTACATGAATTAATAGATACTGAAGTATATGGCTCCAGAAAAGCTCCTTTATTTCACAAATAACATAGGAAGATCTTCACAGATCTTTCTCTCATCCTTTTTGTGCTATGGGATGATTAATGGATTAGGTACGTTTGCATGTTTCTGTTCTCCCATATCTAGCATTCCCAACATCAATAAATGCCTCCCTGCTTCAACATCACCAAAATACTTAACCATTTTTCAGAAGCAGAAACAAGTAGAAAGAGGAAAAGTGATTTTTAATTTAAATTCTTCATCCTCTCTTAAGGATATGTCTTCCTTTTCACGTTCTTGAGTAAGAAAAAAGTTTTTTCTCTAAAATAAAACAATACACACAAGAAAGGAAAAAAAAGAAAAAATACTTCAGGTTTTAATTTGAGATATTTCATCTGTGGCTTTTGTACTTCTAAAGACTCAGTACAAGTGACTGCAGTTCAGTGAAATCTTCAAGACCCTAAGTAACAGCCTGAGAGAAACAGCAAAACTGGCATTCACAGAAGTTATGCACACACTCCTTCAATTAGCAGTGAAACACTTATCCTTATCAGCCACACTGTCATTTGTACAGCTTCTTGCCTCTTCATCTGTTTTCACAGCAACACTGAACACATTTGATGCTGAAGAATGATCAAAATCTGCACAGTTGTCAGTTTGCAATCTCCAGCCTCTGCATCTGTGCTACCACCCTGCAAAGGCCCTGCCTAAATACCAGTTATAACAAGGCATGCATACTGTGTTGTATTAGTTGCTACTAGTTTTCCCCATTATTGTGGGTAGCACTACTGATTCCGCCATCAAAATGAACAAATTGGACAGGATGAAGAAGTAGAAAAATCTCTGTTTAATTATAAACACCCCACAAAGAAGGAATAACCATGACCTTTTCATTGTTGCTATGCATTCAAAATCTCAACTAAGGAAAATAACTTTTCCTTAAATTTAGTGTCTTACTGAGGGGAGTAGCTCGAGAGAGGATGCCTTCAACACCTGAGCAGGGGGAAGCCCAGCATCCAGGAGACTCAACCCAGAGTGGAGAGAATTTCCCAGGGAGCATCAAGTCCTCGACAGGACTTGCCCATGAGCCAGCAGCTCAGTTTACGCGAGCAGCTGACTCACAGGGGGCGGTGCCAGGAGGAGTGGCATCAGACCAGGCTGGGTAAAAACCTGCCCGAGGGAGCGTGGGAACTGAGCAGGCAAACAGGTTGTAGTGCAGACGTTTGAGCACGCAGGGTCAGCTGGTATCAAGCTGGGAGGTAAGCACTCGCTTCATGAACAGGGTCCGGTCTAGGAGCTCTGCTCTGACTGCCCCAGCAGTGGCCAGCGGAGGCACCCAGACAGAGACGATGAGAGGGGAGCATGCAGTGCAGAGCTCGGGGTGTAGAGAGCGCCTGCACTGCTCTGCTGAGAGGAGGGTGCGCGATGGTCAGGGCTGCACTGTGTGCTCCCTGGTGGAGGTCCTCCTGCAGGCTGAGCTGAAGAACACTGTCAACAGGCTGAAAGATGTCAGGGAAGCTGAGAGGAAGCAGCAGTGCTTGCTCCAGGACCAGACTGTGCAGAGGCTTCAAGCCTCCACTGTAGCTCATGGAGGGAAGAAAGAGGCCGTTAACCCAGGAAGCTGGGAAATAGTAACAAAAACAACAAAAAAGGGGGAAGAGGACAATTAAAAGCAAGGGGCTTCCTCCTAAATCTGATGTCCCCACTCAGAACCACTTCTCAGTTCTGCAGGGTTCTAACAAGGAAACACACACTTCACAACATGATCAATCAGCTGATACACTGGTAAAGATCACTACTTGGTGTTGCCAGTTAAAAGCGGCAGATTGCAGTAGTAGAAGACTCTACTTAAAAATGAACAGAAGCACCCATCTGTTGGCCTGACCCAGCCTCAAAAGAGATGTGTTGCCTACCAGGAGCTCAGATTAGGGATGTTGCAGAGAGGCTACCTGCTTTAGTAAGTCCCACTGACTATTACCCACTTCCAGTGATTCATGTAGGTGCTAGTGATATAGACAGCAGTAGCCTGGAGAACATAAAGACTACAGAGCCCTGGGAAAGGTGGCTAGGGGCTCTGAACACAGACTGTCTTTTCATCAGTTCTCCAGGATACAGAGGAGTACCTTAAAAAGGCTGGCTAGATTAGCTGGGTTAATAAATGGTTAGGAGGGTGGTGACATAGTCGGGGGTTTTGGTACTTAGAACATGGGACTCGATTTGGGAGGCCATATCTACTGGAGGCTGCTGGAGCTGGTCTGACGACGAAGGGGAAGAGCTGTTTTGGTAGGATGCTTGCCAGGCTGGTCAAGAAAGCTTTAAACTATATGTGTTGGGAGAGGGGGCATCATTCCATCCCAACACACCCAGTCAGTTGCCATCACCTATAATAAAAGCTTGGAGCAATTTAGAGATATTCCAGCCAATGAGCCGGCTTCATATATAAATGCCCGTAGTATGGGAAACAAACAAGAGGAATTAGAGAAGTGTGCATGTCTATGGGAGTATGATATAATAGGCATCACAGAAACATGGTGGGGCAGCTCCTACAATTGGAGTGTTGGAATGGAAGGTTATAGGGTCTGAGAAAAGACAGGCCCAGCAGAAGGGAGAGTTGCTATTTATGTCAGTGACAGTCTGCAGTGTATGGAACTCTGTCTGGGGACAGGTGATCAGTCAATAGAGAGTTTGTGGGTCAGGGTTAAAGGGAGAACAGCGATGGGAGGCATTACCGTGGGGATCTGTCACAGACCACCTGATCAAGAGGAATCTGTGGATGAAGAGCTCTGTAGACAGATAGAAGCAGCTTCGCGCTTGCAGGCCCTTGTCCTCACGGGTGACTTCAACCATCCTGATATCTATTGGAGGGATGGTACTGCCCAGCACAAGCAATCCAGGACGTTCTATTCTGTGGAAGACAACATCCTCCTGCAAGTAACAGAGGAGCCAACAAGGAGAGGGGGCATGCTTGACCTCGTCCTCACCAACAGGGAGAAGCTGGCTGGGAATGTGACACTCTAGGGCAGCTTAGTGGTAGTGATCATTTGAGTTCCTCAGAACAGTGAGAAGAGTATGCAGCAAGCTCCCTGCCCTGGACTTCAAGAGAGCAGATATTGGCCTCTTCAGGAACCTGCTTAGTAAGGTTCCATGGGATATAGCCCTAGAAGGTAGGGGAGCCCAAGACTGTTGGTTGATATTCAAGGATCACCTGCTACAAGCTCAGGAGTGTTGCATCCCATCCAACTAGAAGAAAGTGCAGCAGGAGGGCCAAGAGACTACATTGGATGGATAAGGAGCTGCTGAGCAAACCTCGAGGGAAACAAGAGGCTTACAAAAGGTGGGAGCAAGGACAGGTGGCCTGGAAAGAATAGACGGATGTTGTCTGGGAAGCTAGGGACCAGGTTAGGAAAATAAGGCCCACTTAGAATTAAACTTGGCTGGGGATGTGAGAGATTACAGGAAAGGATTCTATAGAAACATAGAAAATAAAAGACAGGCTAGACAATGTGGGCCCCCTTCAAAAGTTATCAGGAGAACTGGCTACCCTGGATTTGGAAAAGCTGAGGTTCTTAATGACTTCTTTGACTCAGTCTTCACTGGAAAATGCTCTGACCATACTACCCAAGTCTTGGAATGCAGATGCAGGAACAGTGAGAATGAAGAGCTTGGGCCTACTGTAGGAAAGCATCTGGTTAGAGATCATCTTAGGAACTTGAATGTACACAAATCCATGGAACCTGAAGAAAACCATCCGTGGATCCTGAAGGAGCTGGCAAATAAAGTTGCTAAGCCACTGTCCATCATATTTGAAAATCATGGTGGTCAGGTGAAGCTCTGATGACTGGAAAAAGGGAAATATAACCCACCCCCATTTTCAAGAAGGGGAAAATGGATGAGATGAGGAACTACAGACCAGTCAGCCTTACCTCTCTGCCTGGCAAAATATTGGAGCGGATTGTCCTGGAAGGCATGCTGAGGCACATGTAAAACAACAAGGTGCTTGGTGACAGCCAGCATGGCTTCACTAGGTGGAAATCCTGCCTGACCAATCTGGTGGCCTTTTATGATGGGATACGGAACTGATGGACAGGGGTAGAGCAGTTGATGTCATCTACCTGGACTTGTGCAAAGCATTTGACACTGTCTCACATGACATCCTTGTCTCTAATTTGGAGAGACATCAAATTGATAGGTGGACAACTCGGTGGATAAAGAACTGGCTGAATGGAAGCACACAAAGAGTTGTGGTCAATGGCTCAATGTCCAGCTGGAGGCCAGTAAGGAGTGGTGTCCCTCAGGAATCGGTACTGGGACCGGTCTTGTTCAACATCTTTGTCAGTGACATGAACAGTGGGATTGAGTGTGCCCTCAGCAAATTTGCTGATGACACCAAGCTCTGTAGCTTGATTGATATGCTGGAGGGAAGGAATGCCATCTAGAGGGAACTTCACATGCTTGTGAGGTGGGCTGATGCCAACCTGATGAAGTTTGACCATGACAAGTGCGACATCCTCCACCTGGGTCTGAGCAATCACAGGCATGCATGCAGGTTAGGCAGAGAAGAGATTAAGAGCAGCCCTTGTGGAGAAGGACTTGGGGACATTGATTGATGAAAAAATGAACATTAGCCAATAATGTGCACTCGCAGACCAGAAAGCCAACTGTATCCTGGGCTGTATCAAAAGGAGTGTGACAAGCAGATCGAGGGAGGTGATCCTGCCCCTCTGCTCTGCTCTTGAGAGACCTCACTTGGAGTATTGTGTGCAGTTATGGTGTTTTCAACATAGAAAGGACATGGAACTGTTGGAACAAGTCCAGAGGAGGGCCATGAGGATGATCAGGGGACTGGAGTACCTCCCCTATGAAGATAGGATGAGATAGTTGGGGCTGTTGAGCCTGGAGAAGTCTTCCAGTGTCTGATGGGGCCTAAAGGATGCTGGGGAGGGACTCTTCATTAGGCACTGTAGTGATAGGAGAAGGGGTAATGGGTTCAAACTTAAACAGGGGATGTTTTGATTGGATATAAGGAGGAAGTTCTTTAAGGGTGCTGAGGCACTCGAGTGTGTTGCCCAGGGAAGTTGTGAATGCTCCATCCCTGGCAGTGTGCTAGGCCAGTCTGGATAGAGACTTGTCTGACATGAATTAGTGTGAGATGTCCCTACCCATGGCAGAGGGGTTTGAACTAGATGGTTTTAAATTCCTTTCCAACCCTAAATATTCTATGATTCTATGATTCCACTGTCTACTTGCTCACACCCATTTTAAGCTCTGCAATGTCTGGGATGATTTTTTTACCTCTTAGTTCTCAAAACCTGAGTTTGAAATTGGCAATCTCTTAAATGCATAAATTTCTCCCATCAAATTTAAGGAATAAGAACAGCTGTAGCCCAAAATTAGAGGAAAAAGTCCAGAATATATATATTAATTTTTTTCCTAGTACTGATATTCAGTATATCCAAGTGTTCTCTTCTCCATTGCTTCTTTCTCTAATGTCCGTCTCCTAGACTGTAAAATACTTCTGTAAAAAAACCTGCTCCCTTGCAGACCTACCTGTATCATTGTGACTTACAGCTCAGGTGTGACAGCTGCACCTAATGCTTCACATTTTCTTTCTGGATCATATTTGCCCTTTTTTTCCCTACTTTTGTCTAGACATTCTGATAATCTGCCAATGTCTCCAAAACTGATGGCATTTTAATAATATCTTGATGTTTGAAAATGAATGCAGCAGAAATGAGTGTTGTGCAGCTAAAAGAAAGGCACAACAAATCTAGAGACAAAACAAATATAGAAAGATGTACATCTGCTACATAACAGTGAAAAACTAAACAACGAAAAAGCAACTATCAAAACACTTAGGGAAAGAAAATGGTGAAAAATTCAGTTGAAAACCGTCTAGTCCTCAGACCTCTTTTTATTATACAATGATTTTTGAAGTGAAAAGCCACAATAGTCATGACATGGATGACAATTAGAATACTTGATTATATCAATGCATTAGATGGGAAACTGGGCATTAACGTGACTAGGGCACCTACAGGGATGCATTTTTATAGCTTTTACATATACCACCTTGCACTGAAAAGATGAATTTCATGGTAGTTCTTCATTCTTATATATAAAAAGATAAATGTAAAGGCTTCCTTTCTAGTGTTTTATTGCACCAGAGCTATGAAGGTATTCATAAAAGGCCATCAGTAAACAAGAGAATTAGAGTTGGTTTTCTCCATTTTATAGCATTATCTTCTCAAAAAATTTGTTCTCTTTTTCCTTAAACATAGAAGAGTGATGTGGCTGTATGGTGGCTGTATGGCTACACAGGGCTGGTGAGATCACAGCTGTATTATCTTTCATAAGGAAGAAATTCTTTACTGTTAGGGTGGTGAGGCACTTGTATGGGTTGCCCAGGGAAATTGTGAATGCTCCATCCCTGGTGGTGCTCAAGGCCAGGTTGGACAGAGCCTTGAGTGGCATGGTTTAGTGGGAGGTGTCCTTGCCCATGGCAAGGGGTGTGAAACTAGATGATCTTAAGGTCCTTTCTAATCCTAACTATTCTATGATTCTATGTATAAATCTATGTTATCAGAAGTTTTAATTAAATGCAATTCCCCCCTTAATCTACAGCACTTTCAGGACTGAGGCTAAGGAGAAAATTGACACTTTTCATGGGAATACAGATAATATCATTAGCTTCCTGAAACAAACAAAATGGCCTGTGTGTATTTTATTTCTGCCTAAATCCATCTAAAGCAGTTTCAAGTAGTGATACGCAGCGCTGTCGTGTTCCCATTGCTATTTCATAGAATCATGGAATAGTTAGTGTTGGAAAAGACCTTAAAATCATCTCTTTCCAGACCCCCTGCCATTGGCAGGGACACCTTATTCTAGTCCATGTCACCCAAGACTCCACTCAACCTGGACTTGAACACTGCCAAGGATGGAGCATTTATCATTTCTTTGGGCAACCTGTTCCAATTTGCCCATACTCTTTACATATAAATGAAAGGATTTTAGCCTACCTTCTGTAAGGAGACTCTTATTAATGAGCATCTACGGAAATCGCTGCGTGGAGAGCAAGCGAAACCTGAACATGAAAGTTGAGTTCATACTCTTATCGTGTTACATTTTTTTTTTTCTTGGTCAGAAAAAAAAAGGTTTCCAAAGAGTTCAGAGCTTAAACTTCTTAAATGAGGTAAGACGGCTAATCAGTAGAATTCTACTCTTACAATGTAGTTCCGTGAATTCTGTGAAAGATGCCGTAATCCAAAATCAGAGACTTAGACACCAAAATCCTATGCACATGTGAAGAGGTACTACAGGTTAGCAGTGGATTAAGTTACCTCTGAGTACTTTTCATACAGGTACAATGAGTTTCTAAGCATATTTAGGACCTTCCATCATGAAGTGCCCTATACAAATATAAGTTTATACTAATATCTAAACAGTATCAAAGTTATTCCATGAACTGCAAAGCGGCATGTGAAGTAGAATCAGAAATGAATTGTTATGTATCACAGACAAAACTACCTGCATACAAGTAGTTTATGACAAATATTTTACAAAATAAGCTTGTTGCTGTTTAAGCCCAGTCGGTAACTCAAGACAAAGCTTCATCCAAGAAAGAAGGTTGATTTGTACACATAAACAGACACACATATTTGCACATACTGCAGACAGGGACGCTGAAACACAGGTATACTGGAAATAACTGACTGAAGAAGTAAATTACCTACCAGCCCCATTTCGTTCATCGAAGAAGTGCCTTATTAATTTAAAATGAAATAAGAAGTACAATACTAAGGAATAGACTAGTCTTGCTTTGTAAGTCCCTAGTTGATTTTCAAGCACTTAATTTTGAGGGTGGTGAAGGGCAGCAATACCAGTAGAAACACTGTTTTTTTTTTTTTGATTTGTGAATGCAGAGAGAATGTTTTAAATGGACATCCCAGAATCAACCATATTTTACTATCAAGTCTGGTCCTATCAGCCAGATTCAACCCCACCTAGCCCCAGCCACTTGACACACTTCAAAATGTAGTAACCAGTTCTTCTATCAAGTCAGGGACAAGAAGGGAACACTTCAGAAAGCAACATTGGTTCCTGAGGGCTAATCCAAATCCACCTGACCTGATCCTTCATGTGCAGTCTCCTTATGGCTGTAATCATAACATTTTTACTACATGTTTCAGGGGGACACAGGAAAGGGAAGTGATGTCCCATTAATAGCAGTTGTAAAAGTGCAGTGGCAACTCACCACCTAATTTCAGCTAAGAACTGGATTGAGCATGTCAAGACAAGACCAATGATATGCATCAAGAGCTTTCCCAGCTGGTTTTCTCCTACATCTGTAGTATAAGCCTAGACAAAAGCCCCTCTTCTCTGTGATTCAAGTCCCATGTGTCAGACCAAGCAGAGAATGTAAAGTACTGCCCATTAGCCACATGCAGCCCAACAGTTAGTTCTGCCCAGCTCTGACCTGGCTTTAAGACAGACAAGCCTGTAAACGCTAAACCACCTAACAAATAGTAACAGTTCACCTCATCTTTTATCTATAAGCTTTAGAAAAAGGCAACTGCACTATTAAAATGTCAAGATGTTTGTTGATATTAACAAGGTCAAAAATAGATTTTTTAAAATGTGAAAAACGAGGGCAGTTGAATGTAATAGGATCTCTGATGACCTGAAAAAAGCCCATTTACTGTTCTTTTGCTGTGTACTAGAACAAGCCAAATAAAGCTAATTTATCTCCAAACCAGCAGATTGCTTTTTAGGAAATGGCCCACAAGGGGGAAATAAAAACGTCAGAGAATCTTTGACATGGTAAATAATTAAGAGACTGGTCAAAATCTTGATAGAAATTCCCTGTCACCTGCAAATTACAAGACTCAAGGGTACACCTGCAGAAAAGGAAATGTACAGTAACACAGGAAATGACTTAAGTGACAAGTCCAATACAACATTAAATATTAAGTAACACTGAGCCCCAAAATAAGGGAATTTTACATCGTGGTCTAATTTAGACCCTGTGTCATGGGTACTTATACATGTTAATGATTCAAGGAATGAATTCAAATAAAGAAACAACAGTGTAATAACTTAAAAAAGGAAGAGCACTAATAGGTCATATATATGGTAATAAAATCTTAAATTAACCAAGTCATAAAAGGCATAACTGGATATCATAATTAAGTATTCTTATAAGACACTCAACGTTTTTCCTTCATTTGATGAAACTTTAAAGGCAGTAGACCATACTAAAATATTTTTATTTCACTGAGTTACAATAACTCATGAGAAAGAGTGATTCCCAAGCGCTATGGTGATTTTCACCAAAACCACCTTTGCTTTTTGCAATCCAAGACCTGTGCTGCTCTAACTCAGTCAAATATCTCCCACCCAACTGCAACAACTCAACAGGACACAGTTCTCCATATAAAATGGTGTTTCAATTACCCTGAACAACTCTACATTTACTGGGGATTACCTAGATTTTACATGAATCATAAACACAAAATCAATTAAAATTGTGTCATTAAAAATGAGATAACATACATTAGGCAAGGACAAATCCAGATTCTCAGAATGTCATTTACCCTACAGTGTAAACATAAAACAATATTTTGAGTTATTCTAAAAAATCAAATAAATGTAACAAATTGGAGCAGCCCTATGGAGAAGGACTTAGGGGTGTTGGTCGATGAGAAAATTAACATGAGCCAGCAGTGTGTGCCCAGAAAAGCACAGAAAGCCAGTTGTATCCTGGGCTGCATCAAAACCAGCATGACCAGCAGGTCGAGGGAGGTGATCCTGCCCCTCTACTCTGCTCTTGTGAGACCTCACTTGGAGTATTGTGTGCAATTTTGGTGTCCTCAACTTAAAAAGGACATGGAACTGTTGGAACAAGTAGCTCTACTAGGTTGCCCTACATCAAAATGGTACCTGGAAATAATCTTATTGCACTCATTCTATCCAGTAAACCTTTTTCTTTTTTTTTCTTATTTCCTTGTCCATTACACTCATGTTACAGCTCTTCGCGCCTACAAGCAGCTTAATGTAAATTATGAATAAAGCCATTACTTAAGACATTACACTAACCTTGTATCTTGAGATAGCAGAACATATTTACACCTACAGAAGGCAGACAATGTCTACTGATGCATTGCAGCCTTGCTAATATGGAATGTTTGAGCAGCTGCTAATCTCCACTTTATACCGAAGTGCATGTCGATCTTCTATGAAGAAGTATTGCTCTGTGACTAATTTAACGGTAGAGACTCTTCGACCACTTGTAAATGAGCCATGACTAAACAGTGGTTACAAATTGTGAAAAACTATTATTCTCAGCAAGCTTTGGCTTATTAAAGAGGTAGAGATGGACATTTTTGTGTGCTGCCCTAGTTTTTTTTCAGATGGTGACAGTGTGCTTGGCACTATGCAAAATTCAGGCCTGAAAAGAACCCTGCTAAGAGATATTGAGGGGCATCCTTTACATGTGCTGGCTAATCTTACTACAAATTCAGGGTAAAGCATCATGAAAAAAACATGATTTTAGAATAGCAAGGTGCTATAATAGAGAAATCAATAATTTAACAATGTCTCTTTGGCTAATTGGAATTGATGGACTTGGCAGAAACATTTGCCAGGAGCACTATGAAACAGAAACCAAAGCATTGGAACAGGAAAACAGTTTGAAGCACAGGAATAACGATGAGTATAAAAATAGAATGAGGAGAAATCAGTACTACAGACTGTTATGCACAATAATGTAAGAAAGTAACCAGGAGCTTCATTTTTCCAAAGTCAAAAAATATCAAAATGACCCGAAAACCTACATTGCATTTTCGAACCAACTGACGACAAATATCTCACATGAATTTCACAGAAAAAAATATGACCTTGTAAACAATTAGAAGAATAACCCTCTGATCCTCTAATTCTATCCCTGCTCTTTCAGGATTTAGTAATTAAAACACACAGTGTTCACAAAGCAACATTATTTACAGACTGCAAACAAACTTGAAAGCAATTGTACAAGGGAATGACTTCTATCTATATGTGTTTGCATGTCTGTATGTGACACACAGTGGCTTCTAAATTACCTATGTCGGTGTAGTGGTTTAAGCTGTAAATCATGCGACCCCCTCACTCACTCCCCCATCTTTCTTCTCCCTGCTCCCAGAGGGATGGGAAGGAGAATGAAAAGAATGCAACTCCCACAGGTTGAGATAAGAACAGTTTAGTAACTAAGGTATAACACAAATCACTACTGCTACCACCGATAATAATAACCAGGGAAATACAAGGAAAGAGAATACAACTGCTCACCACCCAATACCAAGCCCAACCATGCAGTGAACCCTCACCCTTCCAGTTCTGTGCTCTCTGTTTTTACATCTTGTGCATGACGTGCTGTGGTATGGAATACCTCTTTGGTCATTTTGGGTCAGGTGTCCTGTCTCTGCTTCCTCCCAGCTTCCCCTTCTCCCTGGCAGAGCAGAAGACTCAGAAAGTCCTTGGTCAGACCAAAACACTACCAAGCAGTAATTGAAAACACTGGTGTCATCAGCACTGTTCCCAGGACCAAAATCAAAAACACAGCACTGCACCTGCTACCAAAAAGGAGAAAAATGACTGCTACTGCTGAATCCATGACAGTCAGGTATTCTTGCATCCGTTATGGAATAACACTGGGCAACAGGACAGGCTGTGGCAGAAAATGACCTAAGTCCTAGTGGGTGACAAATTGCCCAGGAGCCATCAATGTGTCAAAAAAGCCCAACAACCTCCTTGGGCTGCATTAGGCAGAGCATTGCCTAATCCATCCTTCCTCTCTGCTCAGCCCTGGTAAAACACATCTGGAGAGCCATGTCCTGTGCTGCACTATCCAGTGCAAGCCAGACATGGACATACTAGTGTGAGTCTAGAGAAGGGCCATGGAGGCGGTTAAGGGCTTTGAGACCTTCTTTGTCAAGGAAAGTCTGAGAGGGCTGGTTCTGTTCAGTTTGAACACAAGTAGTTGAAAAGGAAACTTGTTTGTTATCCACAACCACCTGATCAGAAGAGGTGCTGCCAGGCTTCTCAAAGGTGCATAGTAATGAGAGGAAACGCACACAATTCGAAATGTAAGAAATTTGCATTGGATACAAAGAAGAAAATTCCATGAGAGTGGCCAAATACTGGACTAGAACATTGTCGTGGTTTAAGCCATAAATCACTCTTCCTATCCACTCACGCCCCCCACCTTCTTCCCCCCACTTCAGGGAGGGGGAAATGGGGAGAAGAACCTAATGAATGTAACTCCCATGGGTTGAGATAAGAACAGTTTAGTAACTATGGTATAATACAAATCACTGCTGTTACCACCAATAAAAATAATGACCAGGGAAATACAAGGGAAGGGACACAACTATACACCACTCAACGACCATGAACTGAACTATTCCGGGTTCCTGCCCCCAGTTTTACATCCTGCACATGACATACTGTGGTATGGAAAACCTCTGTGGTCAGTTTGGGTCAGGTGCCTTGTTTCTGCTTCCTCTCAGCTTCCTCTCCTCCCTGGCAGGCCATGAGACTCAGAAAGTCCTTGGTCAGACCAAAACATTCTAGACCGTAACTATAAACACTGGTGTTATCAGCACTGTTCCCAGGCCGAAAGTCAGAAACACAGCATTGCACTTGCTACTGAGAAGGAGAAAAATAACTGCTGCTGCTGAACCTAGGACAAACATGTTTCTTAGGGAGGCTGTGGTATGTCTGGTTTTGGAAGTCTTCAAGATTCTAATGGACATATTCCTATTTTAACATCATGATATAATTATCCATGCTTTGAGCAGGTGGGTAGATTAGATTAATTCTTGAGGTCCCCTCCAATCGTAATTGCTCTATGACTCTACTGTATTCTTTTGTCTCTGCATTTTCACTTGCAAACCTTTTTAAAAATTTAAAAGAAAGCAAGCAACCAGAAAGCAATATATGTTATGAAATGAAAAAGCACCATATGGCAAAATGATTAAAAATCTTTGGCATATTTGGAATTGTTACTTGAGCTACTGATATATGTATTCAAATAACTAAACCACAAAAAAATGCATATCACACAGGGGTCATATTTTGAAAACACCCCTTGGTCATGGTGGTTTTCCAGGTGCTCAGAGCTCTCTGGCTTGTGTTTAGCAGCCACCCACAATAATTACCTGATGACAGAAATTTCTGAAAACTGTGTTTTTGAGATGATAAAAAACCAGAAGAAACCTGGCCAGAACAGATCTGAATTTTCACTCCAAAGCCCTCTCTCTCCATTTTTCGAAGAAATTATGTAGTGTCAAGGAAACAATAAAGACTTTGTCCCTTCAGTGTCATTGAGCAATTGACCAGCATTTGGTAATACAAGCTTGTGTGCATTCTGTGATTATGTTCAGTGGGTTTACACAGAGATTTTAATAACGAGATCTTCTCTTACTGGGGAAATTTCTTTGGCAACAGATCAAGAAAATTCCAGGGCTTGCAAAATAAACATCCTTTTCTGTTACTATGTCAAAATATAGGAAAACATTGAATATTTATTGTGAATCAATACAGCACTGATCTAAGTTATGATAGAGATTTATATAGCTCTTATACTCTAAAAGAACAATTACAGCAGAAGTGGAACTCCAAGCAAAGTTATTATTTATTTATCTAAGTTCCTGAGAAAATAATTCTTTGCACTATAAAGCACATTTATTTTAGAGGTATTTTTATAGTCTACTGAGGGCATTACAGTCCATCATCTGACTACAGTCCAGAATATATTCTTTTTGTATAAGCACTGTCAAATAAAGCTTTTAGACCTGCTATTGTGTTTTTCTTTTTAAAGGACAATTGAGCGTTATCAAGTAGAGAGGGGCTGAATTAAAAATCCAAGCTCTCTTTATGATTAAGAACAATTTATTAATTAAAGACCAAGTCATCTGTATTTCTGTGGCAGCAAGAGATTGCTATGTCAAGGTATTATGATGCTGTATAACAATGTCACAATACTGATACTTTATCTCTTTTTGATGGGTGATTGTGTTATTACAAAGGATGTGAAACACAGCATCACACTAAATCAATCACATAAACCTATATAACTCTTGGTAACTTTGTGACACCATTTGAACTGTAAAAGCCATTCTGCTGAAACCACAGTGGATCTTGTCCATGTGCTGGTTTTGACTGGAATAGAGTCAAGTTTCTCATAGTAGATGCCACAGGGCTGTGCTTTGGATTTCTGCTGAGAACAGTGTTGATAATACAGGGATGTTTAAGTTACCACTGAGCAGTGCTTACATATAGTCAAGGCCTTTTCCAGACACAATAGGGAGAACTGGCCCTAACTGACCAAATGGATATTCCAATCCATACTGGTCCTTTCCAACCCTAACTAGTCTATGATTTTATGATTCTCAGAATATAAAGCCGGAGGAAGAAGAGGGAAGGGTAAAATGATCAGAGTGATGGCATTTGTCTTCCCAAGCCATTATTACTTGTGATGGAGCTCTGCTTTCCTGGAAATGGCTGAACATCTCTCTGCTGATGGGAAGTGCTAAATTAATGCCTTGGTCTACTTTGCTTGTGCACATGGCTTTTGCTTTACCTGTTAAAGTCTCTTTATCTCAACCTGTAAGTTTTCTCACTTTTACTGTTCTGATTCTCTCCCCAGTCCCAACATGGGAGGAGTGAGTGAGAGGCTGTGCAGGGCTTAGATGCTGGCTAAAGTTAAGCCATGATGGTCCATTACAAGGGAGATTCTTTCATGCATTTGAAACTCTTGCATGTCTGTGAAACCCTGAGATATTTTAGTTAAAACTTTCTGAAATTAGAATACATACACAAAATATACCAAAAAAATTCACAAGACAAACTTAATCATATGCACACAAATACACACACACACACACACACACACACACACACAAATTCTAGCTACGAGTCATTAATGGAAACTATACTTGAATGATACTGAGGAAGTGGAAATGAACCTTTTTTCCCTTATAAAATAGGCTGAAGAAAAAATGGATAAATTATAAACATTCATATTCTGCAATTATTTACAGATGCAGAATTTGTTTTCCATCCCATTCCTCTTGCTAAAAAAGGTTCAAAGCATCAACATGTATATTTAACATTTCTTCAGAAAGAGATCAAGAACAATGTAGATAGACAGCAGTGTAAATTGGTTTCTCTTTTTCCTTCTTTCTGAACTCTGTTGAACAAGTAGAAAATAAATGTAAATGAGGAAGGAAAGAGGCCAGAATTCCTCTGCATTCCACTGGGAATGTGAAAAACATGATGCTGTTGATATATCTGCTGTTGTATTTAGTGCAAACAAATCTCCAAAGAATTTCTGTTTCACAAACAGCAAACTGTTGCAAGCCTTGGTTAATTCACTCTGCATAATAGTACTTCTAAATTCATACAAGGTTACTTTCTGCTTTTTCAAGCTAAGCACTTAGAGACCCCAGAGGAAGACAGGAAAAAATAAAAAACACACAGTTATGAAGCCCCAGTCTGTAGAATTACTAAGATTTTTAGTATCCTATTTTACTATCAGGACAAGACATTTTACAAGCATCGAAGCCAACAAGTCAAATGGGTCAGCTACTGTAATGGCTAATACAGCAGTATTAGGAAACATGTTTTTTCTAATAAGGAGGTAGTAAGAAAATGTATGAGGAAAGAGGATGGAAGGAGTAACAGAGAAGAAAATGGTAAAAAGTTGCTACACCAAATCTATCACATATAAAGGTCAACTAACAAAAAGAAAAAGCTTTTCTCGCTTTGCTTGGCAGAAGAAACATCTCTCTTAACTAGCAAACTTAATGTCCAACTTCTGCTGACATCTCTGAGAGCAGAGAAAGGCCCTCAGAAAGAAAGTAATATCAGTAGAAGACCTGAGACATAAGGAAGATTAAACCATAAGAAAATGAGTATATTGTATGCATCCTTCTATTAAAGAAAACAGCCTTGGCATCTGATTGATGCTACTTGGCAAACTCATTGTTGTCTACATTGATTTTTTGAAGCCTTTGATAGTCTTATTAACCTGTTTCAGTACTGATTAACTAATTCACAGAATAGCTGAGGTTGGAAGGGACCTCCAGAGGTCATCTGGTTTCACCCCCATACTAGATCAGGGCTACCTAGAGGTGGCTGCCCAGGACCACGTCCAGGCAGCTTCTGAATGTCTCAAAAGAAGGAAAATCCATAACCTCACTGGGCAACCTGTGCCACTGCTTGTTCAACCTCACAGTGAAAAAGTGTTTCCAGGTGTTCAGAGGGAGCCTGTGTGCATTGCCTCTTTTTCTGTTACTGGGCACTACCAAAAAGAGCCTGGCTCCATCCTTTTGCACTTCATCTTTGCTTATTTATAGACATTGATAAAATCCCCCTGAGCCTACTCTTTTCCAGGCTGAACAGTCCCAGCTCTCTCAGTTTTTCTGCATAGGAGAGATAATTCCACAGTCCTTTATTGGACTCTCTTCAGTATGTCCATGTCTCTCTTGTATTGTGGAGTCCAGAACTGGACACAGCACTCCAGCTGTGGCCTCATCAGTGAAGGTAATGTTTTGCTCAGTGCCTCCCAGGGTACCACTGGCCTTCTTTGTGGTAAGAGCCACTTACTCCAGCCCACTGCTGGCTTATGTTGAACCTGGTGTCCACCAGGACTCCCAGGTCCTCTTCTGCCAAACTGACTTCCAGGTAGGTGGCTCTCAGCACATGGTGAGAGGGGTTGTTCCCCCCTAATTGCAGGATTTTGCATTTCTCTTTCTTGAACTTCATGAAGATCCTGTCAGCCCATTTCTCCAGCCTGCCAAGGTCCCTCTAGATGGCACCATGACCATCTCAGCCACTCCTCCCAGTTTTGTATCAACAAAAAACTTTCTAAGGGTTTCCTATGTGAAGATGTAAAATGGGATTGGACCCAACGGTGATCCTTGGGGTATACCACTAGTTACTGCACACCAGCCAGACATTGCGTTGCTGATCACTACTCTGTGGGCCTGGCCATTCATCCAGTTTTCAGTCCATATCAGTCTGCTCCTCCAGCCCATACATCAAGAATTTGCATGTGAGGATCTTACAAGGACAGTGTAGGAAGCCTCACTGAAGTCAAAGTAAACAATACCCACTGCTTTCCTCCCATCTACCAAGCTAGTAGAAGGTTCCTAAGATTTCATCACTGAATGTTATCAAGGTGTTCAAGCATGACTTCCCCTTAGCAAATTCATGCTGACTACTCTTGATCACCTACATGTCCTTCATGTGCCCAGAAATTGTTTCTAGGACTAGCTGTTCTATGCCCTGCTCAGGGATTGTGGTGAAACTGACTGGCTTGTACTTCCTTATGTCCTTCTGGCCCTTTCAGAAGATGAGAGTGACATCTGCTTTCCTTCAGAGATCAAATCATTATCTTGCAGACTATCAATTGGTCAAAACAGGCACCAATTAAGCTTTCACCCTGGATCTTAGAATAATCTCTCAGGAGTGTTATTTTTTCTTGTTGATAATACACAGATGACAGACTCTTAATTTTATGTGTCTGAATTGGATGCCTAGTATTAGGTAGTAAGAATACATCCACTTGTTTCCAGAACTCTTAAATAGAAGGATGACAAGTAGATATATGTATACCAGTTTCATGAAGCAACAAATATCTACACTCTCTTTGAGATAATGCTTTTAATGATTAAATCTCAGTAATCTAACTGTTCCTCCTTTAATTAGAAAGCAAATAAAACCAAAGCCTATAGACCTCAGTCAGTATCATTTCTGAATAGAGCTTCTGTTTGGAAAATAAATTTATTTTGTTTGTAGTCTACAGTTAAATATAGCAGAGCTACAGTTTTACAAGGTAGCTGCAAAACATCTTGTAGAAATGAAATCTCTATATCTTCAGAGATAATTAGAATTTCATAGTTGGATGATTGAGAGTATACTATTCTAAATATTTTTTTACTGTTTTGAAAATTTTACATTTTTACATCATCTGTATGGATTTTTACACTTGTATCTATTATGAATTGAGGGAAGTACCAAAGAACTTACTTTCTAGTGATACTCTATGGCTTTAATTTCATTAAAGCGAATTCATTGCAAGCTAGTTTACTGGTAAGACAGCAGGGTGTCGTAAATTTTATTTTAACTGTTTGGAATATATGATACAACAAAACAGAAAAAAAAAAAAAAAACACCTCTTACTGTTTTGAATATTCTGCTATAAGATCTGCTTGCTGAATCTTACTTGCCAGTGAGGGGAAAAAAATGTAAATTAGTCAAAGTTTTAAAAAGCTCAGGAAAAGGCAAAAGAATTGGGTCTGAGCAGTGATCAGGCACAAATCCATCTTACAGAAATCTGCACTAATGCATTTATATAAGATAGATTTGATTTAATATTGCAAAAAAAAGAACACTGTAACTAACATGCATGACTTACGAGACCCATCTCACTCTCTCACAAGTAGAAAGACATTTTCACGAGGCTACTCAGCTAATCCAAGGTCTGATGCGGAAGAAGATTCTATTGAAGAATCAGGACCTACTTTAAAAAAAGTTTTCATTTTTCTTTTCTTTATTTTTTAAGGGAAGGGGAGTACCTAAAATTCATACTCCTGTGGAAGGAAGATCAAAGAATAGTTAGTAACATATGCTAGAACAAGGATGTTCTTGCTTCTGCATCATCTAAGGAAAATGTCTATAGCTGTCCCCACTTGAGAATTATAGGGATGATTTTTGGGCCTGTTTGAGGAAATAGAGAGATTGGAACAGCTGGTTTGACTGACATTTTTTGCATCTGCAGGAGCTACTAGCTCGTTTTGAAAGTCCAGATAAAGCTGTATCTGATTACTTGCTCCTACATTTATTAATTTATGGCATTTGATTTTTTCCTAAGAAGCTCATGGAGATGGATTGAAATAGGTTATACCAACATCTCTAAGTACCATAACATCCAATTTTATGACTTTTCTCACTACATAATACTTTAACACAGTCCCTGAAATTTATTTTGTTTAACTTCAGTTCAAAGCAAGAATAAAGGGAATATAGACTTGCTGCTAGTAGAATAGGGTGTAGCATGTGAGGGACATGCAGAAACATCTCTACTGACAAATCCTAAAAGTTACATGAATTTTTTAAACAACAAGTTATTTCCTAACATGACAAGGGAGGCCTCTGTATCTCCTTATGAGCTAAAAAATAAAATAATTGCATAGATCAAGCACAAAAATTATTAAATAGCATACACACATAAATCACCAAATCCCATTAAAAGCAATCCCTATTTGCATTTTGGCCTGTTTGACACCATTAAGATGAAGCTGCTAATCTATTAATTTCATCAATATCTAATACGCTGAGATTAGAAATAAGAGAGACTAATTGTAAACTAATTAACAGAAATCTTTGCCTGCTGGCATAATCATATGTTGTTAATCTAAAATTTGACTTATGATCTTGCTGCATTATTGTATCAAGAACATAGCAGCTTGTTTATCTTAGCTAGCATGTGGCCTTGAGTATTAATCATCTCCAAGTGTGTGATATTTGGAATTCATAATAAAAGCTTAAAAAAAATGGTAAGTGTTTTTCCATTAGCAATTTAAATTTAGAGTGGAGGAAAACTGCTACTAGTGTCACTGCCCACCATTGTTATGGTCTCTCCAACAGAAGAACAAAGCAACTTCCACACTAACAAAAACATCTCTGCAAGAAATAAAACACATACTCTGGGTTCAACTGCAAGAACTTTCAGAATTATGTCCACCCAGTCCCTAAAATATAGACTTTTAAATGCATGACAATCCTTTTACAGCATTGTTGTAACCGGGGCAGACAATGTAACATGGGGATGATCTTTCACAACCAGAGCAAAGACAAGTTTCAAGGCTCCCAACAAGAAATGAACTTATCAGTTCCTACTTTTTGTATTGGTTTATATGTGTGTGTGCATGTTGGTTACTCTTAAACAAATTAGGCCAATGCTCGACAAATTTACTTCAAAAAGAATTATGAGAATATCATGATCAGAGCCTTGGAAAGCAGGTTTGATGAATATCTCTGCAGATACATTAAAATTCTTTGTGGATTTAGAAACAGGACATAGATCTATTTTTAATTCTTTATTTCATGACACAACATCTTCATTAATATCATGCTGGGACTAGAACTTGCTTTTTTAATTTTACAATTTCTCATTTCTTAAACATCAAGAAAATACCACAAACACTGTGATTAATTCTGCCTTTAGTAAAACTTATCTCCCTTGAGTCACTCTGATAAATTACTTACATCTTTATGTACTTGACACAGATAAATAATATCTCTATTTGATACCTTCAAATACTGTAGGTATTACAAGCTTTATAGAATATTCAGCAGCACTGCCTACATGGTTAAATAAAACAATATGGGGCTTCTCCAACCAGCTGTTGTAGAAGGAAAAGTGACTGGATGTATTTAAGTAAAAGAGGAAAAAGAGAATTTCTTCAACAGTTCACAAGAGCAGATACAACAAAAATGTTCCAGGAAGACTCTGTTTGGAAATGAGAAGCCTTTGTAGAAAGGTATATGCTTTCTCTCTAGTTGGAAGATTAATTATTATTTTAAGTTTAACTTTTTCACTGACATGAGCTATATAAAATAATAAGAAAAGTTCATTAGAGAACTCTATAATTTATGACAAAACACACTTTATCAAAGTGGAAAATCAATAATTTCCTTCTTATAGTACTACTGACAGAAATATTTATAATTGTCACACTCTTAAGTCAGAAAATGATTAATATAATGATTGCTAAAGTATTTTGCTTGTTAAAAAATGCTCATCACAGGTATTTTAAAAGCTTAGCAACAAACATAAGAACAGATGAGTAGAAGAAACCTAGAAGTAAAGAAGATCTTGTGAGTTACATAAAAGGCTATGGAATTCAATGAATATTTTCTATATATAATATACATTAAAAGGTTAAATTTTTGCTTTAGATCTCCCACCTTATTTTTTTTTAAGGAATTTATCCTGCTTAGTTTCTATGGAAGATCTTTGTAAAAACAAAGCAGTTGTAATAATTGAGAGGCACAGTACACGTTACAAGAGAAATGCTGTTACTACTTTCAATTATTATATCCTGTGTTAAGATCTATTTTTTCCTTTCATTGTCTGGAGAACTAAAGTTGTGATAGTTATAACAAAACTACACAAACAAGCAGAAAAATATACTACTCTGAACTATAACTATTTTAGACAGAATTTAAGTATTTTGATAAATACTAGAAAGCAACTGTAAGAACAAATGTGGGTTTATGTAATTGTAATATAACCTTCTCACTGCTCACCTTCTGCCCATCTGTGACATAAGCAGATTTAGAACAGATCATCACAACATAGCTTTATAATGTGCTACCACAAATAAGCTATGAAGGCAAAAAAAGATAGTTTTTGTATTCTACCATTTCAGCATATTTACATTACACTTTTTAAAAGTTATTTTTTGCATTCTAAGATCCTGTGAGAAAGTTTTTCCACTCAACCTTTTGAACAGGTTAGTGCTTCAATGGCAAGCAAACAACAGAGTGTTAGAAAAGAATATTCACACCACTTGCTTTAGTCGTCTAGATCAAGGACCTCATTTATGAGTAGTTTCTATAGGCACTAGAGAAAAGCAGCATCTCCAAATAGGCATTCAGAACTGCTAAGTTACACTAGTACTAATATCAGGAGATATTTATTAGTATACTCAACTTTTCCTTTTGAAATCTGCTGACTCCGTGACCATTGTTTTTTTTTTAATCACTTCAAAAATCAATGCTGATTTTCAGTGATGCTGCACCCTTTTGCAGATGATCAGCCTATATCCTTTCCTTACCTGGCTTGCTTAAATCACAGGCTCAGTCAGAATGTCTGTGTTCACCTTTCTTCCTGGGAAAGATGAGAATGTTATCACTCACAATATTACAGGGAGTTTAAATACTATTAGCTGCAATTCTGTGCTGAGTAAAGTTGATACTGTTAATGGCTGTGTGGTGAGCCATAGTAAACCACCTACAGCTTTGTACTGAGCTAAACTGACACTACCTATAGTGCCATGACTCAAACACTCCTTTTCACAGTTGCACACCATATTAAGGGCAAATGCTAGAAGCATAGGCCATGGTGCACTCACCACAGGGCTCACACCCCGGTGGACATCAACAGTACCTGAACTGTTTAACCACTGAGCACATGAGCTGAGGCAGTGCTGCCAAGTTAAAAACATTAAAAACTACACACCTCCTGCACTCCCCCACACAGAACCACACAAAAATCCCAACCAAAACAAACTCTGGTAAACTAACAAAATACTAGATAAAGCCCTTCTACTTGAATGACCAACATTAAGGTTAATAAATCCAGTGAAGTAAACTAAAGCCACTACTGAAAGCAGCCTCAGTACATAGCACAGCTAGCCATGCTGAATAAAAGCCAAAATCACATGATATGTTCTTCAGTATTATCAGCATTTTCACACTAGTGCACTTAATAGGAAAAATCCTACCTATCAAAGCAGTGCAGTGAGCAAAGCAGTTACCAGTCACAGCGCTGCAAAGAGCTCAATAAACTCTGCCTCCCACAGTCTTAGCACTGAAGAGTATATGCACATTTCATGCTTTTTGACAGGAGGGAAACTTATTTTTCACATTTTATTTTCATTCAGTTTCGGGTAGAGATTTAGTTACACTACAGTTATAAATGGCTCTTGATAAACTTATAGCAGGCATTTAAACACAGCTAAGGATAGATAAGGGCATTTTTAAGTTTGGAAAAGAAAGAGTCACTCATAGCTACCTTTGTTCGTATGCTCACATACATATGAATATATTCATTATTTGATAAGATATACGACCTCTCCACATCAGCCAGCTTGCCTCTGATGTGGAAAAACTGACAGACTTAATTTTTACATAACTTACTAATGTTTGGAAGTATATACCAGATTCTCAGTGCAGAGGTTTATGCCTACCTTTTTGGGGTGCCTCCTAAAAGGAGCAGTGTTTTCAAATGGTAATAAGACCTTTTACATGATCAGCTGATAAATAAACAGAGAAACAAAACCACAAAAGGTTTTTTAGCACACCAAGACTTGTTTGGGTATGACACAGGCAACACACAGGCAACAAGCATTAACTTCATATTAGGCAAGAATGCACAGTTTGTCCTACTATCCCTACTCAGATGGGAAAGTCTGAAAGAAAAAACCCTACCACCTAGGGAGCAGAGGAGAATATTTGCAAGGAGACAGGTTATCTCTTCACTAACTCTAACACAGGTAATTATCATATATAGAGAAGCTATAGATTTTAGCTACGGGAGAAAAATCGCATCATTACAGAAAGTTTATAACCTTAATAAATATGTGACTTTCCATTTCAGCACAGCAGTGAGCTTAGTTCCCTGGATCATTTTCAAAGCTGTTTTATACACATTCTGATTTTTTTTCAAAAAAAGTTAAACAAATACTTTTGACTTTTATTATCTGAATTTATTCAGTCCATGGTAGCAATTTGATTTCCCCCGTATAGTTTTGGTGACATTATTTGCTACAACAGTGTTTGGCATTTGAATGAGGAGGGAGGTTTCCTTTACCCCAAATGTGTGGCCTGTGGTTTGTCACTTCAATCTCTTGTCACCAACCGAACGACACAGCTTGGTGTCATCAGCAAACTTGCTGAGGGCGCACTCAATCCCACCATCCATGTCACCAACAAAGATGTTGAACAAGACCGCTCCCAACACCTGCACCTGAGGGACACCACTCCTTACTGGTCTTCAGCTGGACATTGAGCCATTAACCACAACTCTTTGCATGTGGCCATACAGCCAGTTCTTTATCTACCGAGTGGTCCACCTATCAAATTGATGTCTCTCCAACTTAGAGACAAGGATGAGAACCTGAAGAGATCTCCCTACACACTTGGCAGTGTATCATCTGAAGAGTTCTGACTGGACAGTTCAACCAAAGAAAAATAAACTCTGAAAGCCTCAAGGACACAGGAAATTTTTCCAATAATACACTTGCTACTTAATGTTGGAACAGGGAGAAATAAATACATAAAGACCCCTTACATTTGATTTTGATTTTGTTTTCAGGAACTTGACAAAAACTGCATTATTTTTTCTCAGTCATTTTTTGTAACAAATACCAGCAATTTGAAGAAAGAAAGTTTTTTGTACTGTTGTACTGTACTTCTGCAGGCAGAAGGCAACCTGTAAACTGGATTCTATAAAGAGGTTTGAGCTTGGCATTTGTTAGGGTTAAAAGCTCTAGGTGCTATTGCTTGAAATAGGAAGTGGATATGAACCAACAATATGTTTATTCTTCTATCATGATAATCTGATTGAATGAAAATCTGGTTGTATGTAAAGCCATACAGATTCATGAACAAATCAGCCTGATAATTTGCTATCGCATTGATAAACTTTTGACCAGCCCTATGGAGGAGGGTTATAAAGAGCTTGCTATCCTCTCAATGACACCCCAGCTGGAAAGACAGAAAACAAATGAAACCAAACCATAGGGATTCACACAATCCAAAATTATTTAGAAGGAAACACAGTATTATTCTGTTCTAACACAGGCACATACACAGACACACACACATTCATTCATATCCATCACAGAATTGCTGTTAGAAACTTGAAAAAAAACATTTAATTTCTAAAGATAATTAATTTTTCTTTCTGACTTGAAGCACTGTCATGTCCACAAGCTCTCCTAGTAGAGCTGTTCCAATATTGTCTTAACCTCATTACTAGAAAATTATATCTAATTTTGAAGTTGAATTTGTTACCATTTCAAAGGTTTCACTGCCTTTTTATTTCATTCCTATTAAAAGGGCCATGCTAACACTTAAGAAACATTATTCTAGCCTGTAATGACCTTTTGAAATTAAGTTAATAACTTATTTCATTATGGATTTATTATACTGTTAGTGCTGCACCAAAATTGGAAATTATTCTGCATTATGAGCTAAATATTCCTTATGCATGCTTGGCACTAGAGGAAAAGGAAAACAGTTGCTTGTTGAGACTGAGTGTCATTGCTATTATTACTTTTGATCATAAGAAGTGGTCATTTAGAAACACACTTTGGGAAGAGAATAGTCACTTGTACCAGCAAACAAGTTACAAGTACGCCTAACAAAAGCGTTGCCACTGTTGCAATGTGTCACAAAACTACTGAATTCAACAGTACTATGGATGAAAGCATCAGAGGTTCCTGGGGATGACTGCTGAAGTGTCACCCACTGCAGGAGTTAGTTAGAAAAGTTAAGACATGCAGTACGCGGAAACAGGCTTTATGAATTAAACCAGTGGTCCCTGAGTGATGCCTTTAGTTGGCGGTGCTGTCTTTCTCTGGGCAGAGAACTGAAAGGCTGTCCCCCACAGTCCTGTTCAGCTAAGCTTTTGGCTGAATGTAAGCATTTTACACATTAGCCAAGAGGCAGTTTAGGTGGTTTGCTCCAGTGATTACTTCAAGATATTCTCTACACAGACTCTATGAACTTGTTCAGAGTGGCTACAAATTGGAACATAACTTTGGGTTTAAAAAAGCAACATTTATCAAATAGAACAGATTGACTGTCCTAGCAACCAAAGTGGTCTATTAAATATTAACTTCATGAGCCTCTGTTAGTGACAGTATAGAGATGTACTGCCTTGACACATATGGTACTAACTGGAGGCGCTGGATGTAAAGATAAAGTTCATGAATATGCTCAGTAACAAAAAATGCAACTCACCTCCTGCTCTTATTGCTAAAGACAATCTAAGTCAGGAAGCAGCTTGAGGGTCAGGGATCTTTTCCCATGCACCCCATGGCAGAAGCATTTTCCCTAACATGTGCTTGACTATGCTGATCCATCCCCACTGCCAGGATGAAGAGATGACCCACTGAAGCAGCATTCATAGTCTACCCATAATCTGGGCACTTCTCACTCATCCAAAATACAAGCCTTTTTTCATATCTGGCACCGCTATGTGTATGCAGTAGCTTGTCAGAAACACGCTTTCTCTCAATGACCTGTAATCCCCCAAAAACTTGAAAGATATGTAACTTCATATCCTTAATATTAGAAATCACCCTGTTTCAGTGTAGAATTTCAGAAAGTAATTCTGATTCAACTGGTTTAAGTTGCCTTTTACCAGTGTCTGTCTCTGCCCACTGACTATATAGGGAAGGAGAGCAGTAATTTCCTAACTCAGACATTTCAGTTTAAACATTCAAGCCAAGTGAGATGAATCTAGGCATATATGCTTGCTGCTTTGTCCACCTCTTCATGACAGCTTCTTAGCTGCAGACTTCTCACTGCTAGAAGGAATTTAAACAGATGCGCTTATAGCTTTATTACAATTTTCCTTAATAGCTCATTCTCTTTCTGTTAGCCCATAAAACTAAACAAGCAGTCTGAAATCTCTAAGAAATAAAAAATAAAATATCAGGGAAAACATTAAGCAAGACAGAATGGCTCATTCCATGTGGTACTCTGAAATAAGTGCTAGCTTAAATCAGTGTTAGAGACACTGAGCATTCTCAGCTTCAGATGATAGAGTTTTGAAATTAAATTTTTAACCACAAAAATGAAGAGAATGAACAAACACTTTAATCTAAAGAGTTATAAACTGGTAATACTGATTGACATTTTGACTCCAGGTCAAGATGAAATTCCAGGAGTATGTCAGAACTGAATCCCAGCAGCATGTCACCTCCAATATCATTCAAAAAATATGAATGATATAAATATTTCATATTCATATTAAAGAAGTAGTAGGGCTATTATCTGATTGTGTAATCTTGAAATCTACAGATATTTCTAGATGAACTCCCAGACAGAAAGGTAAAATCATTATCTTAGCACAAAAGCATTGCTTCATTATATTTTGTATAACCCTATCAGTAAAAACCATGTGATTCAGTTTCATGTCTAATGCAATAGAAAACACTTCATAAGGATCAGATTACGATTCTAAAACAGTTGGTCTAATGAAGACTTATACACCAAATAAGAGGAAATGCAAAATATGAATAGATCTGCAGGTTAAGGTTTCTCCAGACTGATGGTAACAATAGAATGATTGGAATTTATTTTTCAATGAGTATTACATTTTTTTTCTGGAGGAAGTAGATTTGTCATCCCACTTCCAAACTGGAGCTAATCTAAAATGTCCAGTTTGCTGGACAATTGTATGAATGATAAGAGCTGTTAGGAAGTAGGAACTTTTTAATGACTAAAACTAGCTATATTAACTGAGAAATTATATTCAGGCAGGTAATTAAAGTATGTTCTAGTATGGCAGTAATATTAGCAGATGTATTACTATGGTTATGTCGTGAAATATCAATTGTCAGTTTAATTCTGGTATACATGATGTTTTTCTTCTAATTGTTGTTCGCGTATACTATGGTCTTAGGCTTGAAAAGGCTAAGACCATAGGCCTTCCACGTTAAAAGAAAGGTGTCTGATGGTTGCCTAACATTTGGTAGCCTGCACAGCGTATCAGCATATGAACATATCATTACAAAGCCCCATCTAGGTATAAAAAAACTAAAGCATTTATTCCTGAAATAGTTAAACATAGGGGAAAAAAATAAAAAGAGAAACCCTTACATGCAAACAAGAACTTTTTCTCATAAAAATACTTTCTTACATGTATACTCAAAGTGCCTTTTTTCATGACAACATTTCCAGTTTGTAACAGTCCTGATTGCTTAACATTAAACACACTTCAGCATTATGCAGTGGAAAATTATTTTTACCTTCTTTTGAGTTAAGAATTATACAAAGTGCAGGACTAAGTAGATAAGTGCTTTCCTCCCCTGTTCAATTAAGCGCCGAATCAAGAAGAATCCACAGTCTACTTTGGACTTCAGCACTGAGACAAATTGTTCTTTTGCTTTGTAGTATCTGTAAACACAGTATTTCTGAATGGTCTCTAAAAGGGTTAAGTGTGTTCCAACTTTTCCATTTTGGAAGACAGAGCATGTGGAAGTCCCCAGGCACTAGTATTTACCTACAGCTCTGTCTCAGGGATTTTATGCTCAACTATCAAAAGTGACAAAGTTACATGGCATTTCCTATACAGTCAGCAATGCAGGGCTGGGGGGAAGGTGGATAATTGTATAGGCTTATCAGTGGTAAACACTGGTGATTCATGTGTTCATCATTCATTTGGCAGAGAAGCAACCTTTCACATACTGTCCGCTCTGATGTAGGAAGGACACTGTCTAAAGGGAGCAGGAATAAAACCAAGACATAGTCCTGGCACTCAGAGTGATATGCATATTTTATATGGTTTGGTTAATGAGTTTATGAACCTTAGGCTATGAATTTTAATCCTGGCAGTGGCTGCTGGAACTCTGAAAGTCGCATATTGAGTAGGTTTGAGATGCACTTTGGAAGACGGTAAGTGCAGATGATTGAAACAGTTCCTAAAAACCTCCAAGCAGCCAGATGGAGAGGGATGGACATAATAAAAGACAGGAAGCACCTCAGATCACTGCCAGCTGTAGGTCAACACTAGACAGGACACTTGTATTTGTGCCACATATGATCTCTTGCTTAAGAGCATTTTGAGTAAGTGTCCACTCATATGATAGTGTAGCAAGCAACTATTCAGAAAAAGTCACACTGCTTTTAACTACAGGCACCATACTGAGGGGTGAAGAGGGAAAACCTCCCATTATTTAGGGTAGTGAAAATGTTTATGTGAAAAGAAATGAACAGTATATAGAAATGAGGTTTAAGGGCAAGTGTTTACCACTTGGTGCTATGAGCAGTGACCACTGGGTCTCAGAGGTACGTACGGCCTCTATCTTGTGAAGCCTTGCTACTTACGTTATACCCATAATTTCATTGATGTAATGAATTATGAAGTCCTACAGAGAAAATGAGTCTCACTTTTGACCCAATTAACATGAAGAAGATAACAACTTAGAAGCAGACAAATGGGCAGAGGAACAAAAAGGCATAAGAGGTATATATTATATTGAAACAGAATCAGAACTCTAAAAGTGACACTCACTGTACTGTGTAAACTTTTGCATATACTTAAATTTTGAAACATCTTGTCACGGGAGCAATAGCTATTAAAAATAATGACAGGAGCCCTGCTCTCAAGCTGGCTTTTGTTAAGTGTCTTACATCTGCAAATAAAAGCCACAGTCTTACTTTTTCTATTAACCATGAGACCCTAACCTGATGTGATTTTGTTCTGTCTTAAAAATACTTCTCCCCTTCCTAAATCACAAGAGACATGCTGATTTGTCTTATTCCAGTGTTAGGGACTGGTGCTATAAAAGAACACCTTTCAGCAATATTCAATTCCAGGTACTTTGAGAAATCATTGCAAGAAAACCTTAGCAACTTTAGACAAAAATATTCTCTGCTTAGCAGTTACTATCATGAAGCAAACCCAGCCTTTACTACGCACATAAAAGCAGAATGCAAAGCGATTATGGGGAACCAGGAAAGTAAAACCCCTGGAACATAATCCCAGCCCCACTGTATGTAGGACAGTGTGGTCCAGATCACAAAATTCTGATTATGGATGAGAAAAACACAGGTGATCAAATCATCCAGAAGACAAAGTTGCTGATGCCACATGCCTATCACTCTGTGGCTTTCCACTGACAAATCACACACTGGTTAAAATGCACTGAACATACAATTTTAAATTATATTTATTTTTATATATGTATATATAATATATATACACATATAAGCTCTCAAGAAAGTTTAAAATTATCAACAGTTTAAATTCTGACAAGCTTGATTTACATTTAAGCTGGCCACCTCTGAAGTAATTTTGGGTATTATTGTAAGTAAATCGATACAAAAGTCTACTCTGAATTTCAGATTAAGAGGTTGGCCCTTGGTAACCTGTTCCCAGACAGATTGAGGTCTTTCCCTACAGGAAAGCTTCATAGGAAAAAAAAAAAATAAAAAGAAAAAAAGTATTTTTTCCAACTGTCAGTTCAGAAGTGAGGCAGATCCTAAATCTAAAATGACAGCTTGATTCTTCTTCAACTCCAAGTTAGCTTAAAGAGCAGTAATATACCGTAACTAAAGAAGGAGCATATTATCTATCTTAAGACCTTCTTCGCATCTGCTAAGTATCAATATGGCATAAATGTAAAGTTTCTATGAACAAAAATACATAAATGTGAGCTGAAGTCCCAGAATACCTTTTGCTTGCACTAAAATAAACTTAAATGATAAAATTCAGTTCTCAGCCTTGTGTTCAGAAAACAATACATTTTTTCTCCACCCAAAACTTATTTTCCATATAACTTAAGCACACTTGAATACGTTCATAAGTAAGCAAAACTCAAAATACCAGGGTCAGCTTTAAGACAAAAATGATATAAAAATATAGTTCACACAAACTAGATAGGTCATCTGTTCTGTTCTTGGATGATTTGCCTCACCACTGCAAAATCAATTCAACAGTGTAGGAGTCTTCCAAACACTGGCTGCTGCTAAGAGTGATTCCATGATCTGATGATTTAATGGATAAGCACTGAATTTTAACACAACTCAAGACAACAGGAATTGAATGAACTTTATCTTACTGAAGCAGCATCAATATATCTATTGCTACATTGTTAAGATGAGTGCACTCAGGCATCTAACTTCCTAGGCTGCCTTGAATTGCATCAAATCTAGGAACTATTTGCCATTGTAAACATGTTCTACTGAGTTCTGTAATATAAAAGCAGCTCCAAATGCAGAATGATATAACCAAGTGTGAAAGGTATGGAGACAGTAAATTACCACTTACACAGATAATTTAATTAGAAATAACTTTGAACCCAATTTTGTTATCTTTGATTAATTTCAGCTCTTACAGCATCACATTTTGCAATGAATTATTATTAATGAAATCATTACAAACTAATTTTTGTGTATGAGAAAAATATATGTATCACATTATATTCACCATATGAAAAAAATACTGCAGTTAAAAATTATTTCTTACAGAAGTCTAGATCCACGCCAGCAATATGGAATAAATATTTACGAATCCTAGAGAATCACAAATCACAATGAAATGTGAAAAGAGGAATGCTTTAAAAAATCATCAGATCTTCTAAAGCCTTTGCAAGATGTTGTTTTAATATATGTAACAAAATGATGGCTGTGATAAACGGTTGAAACTCATTCCTGTATATGCAATATTAGTATATAGAATTGTCAGCATAGGAAATGTGTCTTCCGAAATTTTGCAATATGTTATTGTGCAGCACAGAGATAAATAATGCTATTTGGAGCAAAATCTGCTACTTCCAGTTATTCTGCTTAACAGCAGTTGAGAGTAAAGAGATTTTTAGCTATGTGAAACCAACTGCAGGTTCTGCTACATTAATTTCACAGCCAGTTGTTGACTTTAACATTTGCCAAGTACAAAGTATCACTCTTAACAAGAAATTCTAGATTTGAATTTCTGAACTGCTTCAGAATTTTTCATGAATGTTCTAAGAAATTGCAATATTAGCAATATTATTTTCAACTAAAAAAAATAAAAATAAATTAATAGATGGTGGTGGTAAGACACTAGTACTAGAATCACCAAAATAAAAATCTTAACAGCACTGATCATGTACCTGACAACACAAGACAAAAAAGAAAAAATACCACCTGTTCACAAGTAATGGATTTAAATAATTTAAGATAATGAATCTCTATGAGGAAAACCAGATTATATTGGACTATTGCATGTATGCATCTAAAGTATGCCCTCTGATATCCATAGGCATTTTCCTTTATTAAATTTCTGTGTTCAATATCACAGTATTGTAACAAAATATTTCATTTACTTGCATTTTACTAAATTTCATCTTGTGATGACACAAAAACCAGTAAGTTTTGGAACAATTTACGAAAAGAATAGCTTAGTAACTGTTGTGAGACAGTATAAGGGGCAGCATTAAGAAAATGGGACAGCCAGAAGAGATGAATTAGAGACAATATGCTATTAGTTTACAAAAATTTTCAAGTGAGAAGCCTGAATGATTATTGATTCACTCATTTTTTTACTTGCAAAGGTAAAGACAACTAAGCTAATGCCAAGAGAAAAACCTACAAAAGAAATACACTTACTTCATGGACAGAAATCATAATGGCCAATAAAAGACAAAATTAAGAACCTAATAGGTAGTTTCCAAAACCAGAACAGGATCCTGAAGTGAAGCATTCTGCAGCAGTTATTCTTAGGAAAGCACTGTGCTAATTAATTAATAATTTTCTTTTTTTTTTTTTCAATGAAGTTTTTGCTGCCTTTTCAAATGAGCTACAGAGCTATCCTCTCTTTTAAATGTTATTCAGACTTATGTACACATTAAAGGCAGATGGACAGGACTTCTAAATTATCTCTTAATCGAAATTTTCACAATTTCACCACTTAGGCAAATAGTTTTAATAGTGATGTTGATCTTCTCTGGCATGCTTTTACATCTACCTAGTTCTGTTCACAGTTAAGAGCCTTCAAACAACACAGAGAATTTTCTTGGGTTTGTTTTGATTTACCTGAAAGACAGCCAGTGAGTGACAGAAACAGAAACAGTTTCCATGACAACCACATCCTTGGTCTCAAAGGTCCCTCTTTGTGTGGTTGTTAGCAATGTTGACGCTTCTTCATTAAAGCTTAGCCTAGTGAGACAAAGACAAATCTCTGTCAGGAAAATTAAAAATATCTTGCAATAATATGACAGACAATTCAAAACAAAAAGTTGGTCCTAGTGCAATTAAAAGTCTAGTTCCAAAGAACTTGGTATGCACAGGGGCAGGTAGCCTGACAGATACTCACAGAGATCTTGTTTCAGTAGTTACCTGTGTTAATAGCTGAAATGTCTGTTGGCAGTGCTTTATATCTATATGTATATAGATATCATCCAAACACTTGTGTATTGAAGCTTTGAATCTCAAAAAAAAGCCAAACTTCGAAAGAAGATAGCAGCAAACACATTCAAAGCATATAGGTTGTCATGCATTCATCTATTCTTGAAAGCAGTATGTTGTTTGGTATAAAGCATTTTAAAAATCTCAAACTAAAATAATTTGCTCTAGAAAAATTCAAGCTTTTTTACTACTTGTAAATTGAGTAGAAATATATTCTGGTTTCTTCCTGTTTATCTCGTTGTGTAAGGATTTGAAAAAAATCACCATTTATACAGAACATTTATACATTTATTCCTATTTTACATCAGAATTTAGTTTTCTATTTCTCAATGACTTGTACATACATCTGGGCACACTACATCTTGACGACTGTGTTATCAGGTATTACTTTAACAATATAGAATCATAGAATCATAGAATAGTTAGGGTTGGAAAGGACCTTAAGATCACCAAGTTCCAACCCCCCTGCTAGGGGCAGGGACAACTCCCACTAAACCATGCCACCCAAGGCTATGTCCAACCCGGCATTGAACACTGACAGTGATGGAGCACTCACAACTTCCCTGGGCAACACATTCCAGTGCCTCACCACCCTTACAGTAAAGAATTTCTTCCTCAGGTCCAATCTA
>JASSUY010032162.1:0-47113 GCA_032466535.1 Forpus xanthops
GCAGCCACAGCGTCCCTGGGCAACCCATTCCAGTGCCTCACCACCCTTACAGTAAAGAGTTTCTCCCTCATATCCAGCCTAAACTTCCACTGTTTAAGATTGAACCCATTATACCCCTTGTCCTATTGCTACAGAAGAGTGCCTCCCCAGCATCCCTATAGACCCCCTTCATATACTGAAAGGCTGCTATGAGGTTTCTATGCAGCCTTCTCTTCTCCAGGCTGAACAGCCCAAACTGTTCTGCCTGCTGAGATTAAAATAAAAGTTTTCACATGTACATTCAGAAAAAGAATAAAAAAAAAAAGAAGTGGCCAGAATCAGGTATCTCTGTGTGGTAAAAAGCAGATATGTGGCAGTGGAGGCATCCGAGACACACAGCTGGCCTTTGGGATTTGTTTTCTACCTTTCATTAAAACTTCCGACAGCTCCAAACAGCAAGCTCTTTTTTCCCTGTAAATGTCTCAAATATCATAAATGCATTCGGGCTTCTCACAGTATTTTAATGAAATATCAGTTCCCGCTCCTCTACTTGACTTGCAGGCAAAATCTGCCATTTTAAGGAGATAATCTTAAGCAGCTTTCTGAGAAATGTCAAGAATACAAAATTGCCATTTCTGTGCTCTGGTTTTGTTGGTGGGGTTTTACGGGTGTGGTTTGGTTTTTTTGTTTTTTTTCCCACCTCTCCTAATAATCCATTTAAATTGTCTTTAAAAAGAAAATGGAGCGCTATCAAAGATGAAGTAGTGTGATGTGCTCTATTTTACAGACTGCAAGACCTGAATCCGTACTGCCAGCTAATTAAAAATCTTCAAAAAAGTAAGGATTTAATTCCCTGTGTTGCATTATTGTGTCTAAAAATGAGCAACTCAGGAAAACAAATAGCAACAAGACAACTACTTCAATGTCATCCCATTTTTCTAATCCAAGCCTCAGTTATCAATGAAATGACTGATGATGTTCAGTCACACTTCTGACATTACTGTGTCAGTTTCAAAACTTGAGCAAACCTACTTTAATGTTACTCAGGCAAAATTTGCTTATGATTTACAGAAAAATTGTTTAAGGAGAAGATACCTTAGCTTCCTGTTGCTACACTGCAATACCAACTGTCCTCAGCGCTGAAGATCATTCCCAGTTCTGGACACCCACTTCCAACTCAGCACAACACAGGACAGACCCCAGGCCAAATCCTGCATCTTGTGTTGATGCTGCAGGAGGTCCTGGCTCTGGCAGTGGTCTCACTGGGAAAGATACTACCAGCTTTTGGGGAGCTGAGGTAGGGTTTCTTCACAAAGACTGAGTTTGTGTTCTCTTGCAGTTTATACTTGGGCAGGACTAGGCTGCTTATGCTGCTTACACCACCCAACTACTGAACCAGGAGGAAAAAGAGCCAGAGGACATTCAGGTATCTGAAATAGGGGACTCAACAGTGAAAGGGTAAGGTCTGTATTGAAGAGGTTGACCTTCCATGTAAGTAAGTGATTCAGCAAGGGTGTGTACTTGGCTAGTAAGAGGTAGGTCTAGGTAAGGTACCTAGGTCATCCCTGGCACCATGTGCTTCATGGGCAGTCTGCCAAGTAAATAGGTAGGAAGGCCATTCTGATCTGAACATGTGCCTGGGAGCCTTAGGAGGAGGCATTTAGCACTGACCCACAGTGAATGACCAGCAAGGGGGCTTGTGCCCAAAAAGCAGTGCTCCAGCTACAAGGGCTGCCCTGGGGGCTTGAGGGAGGAAGGAGGGAAACCAACAGGTCCTGGGATAGAGAACTTATTCAGGCCTGAAACCAACAATGAGAAGCCACAGCCAGACACCCCAATGCTCCTTCCAGCCAGAGGAAACATCTGTGGCTGCGAATGAGTTCCCACACCAGAGGCACTCCTCAGGGTGTACTTGACAGTGCTTCTGGTTGCTGAGACCACCTGCTCTGTACTCACAGGACACCTCACACTGCAGCAGCCTGCAGGCACAAGGTTCTTCTTGTACTATAGCAGTGTGGCCCAAGGCAGGAAACTTCCAGCTTAGGTGAGGACAGCAATCTTGAACATCTACACAGCAGTCTGACAACAATAAGGGTAGGTCTATGCTGTGAAAAATACACTTATTTTCCTAATTCCACCTGCCACTCTCAAGAGACTTAAGACTGAAGAACAGACATAAAGATGAAGTAAATTGGGCATTGAATCAAAAGAAGCTGCTTAGCTAAACGAATCACTCTGAATTGCTTAGGTTACAAGTTGCTCACCTGAACTGGAACTCCTGTTACTCTCGTCTCCCTGGCCATTTTTCACATGTATAGCAGGCCTGAGTAAAGCACATGTTCATTTACCTGTGCAAAATTCTCACCAGTGGGAACTTCTTACTCATGGGAAAGCAGGGAGAAAGACAGCACTCCACGTGGAAATAGCACCTGGGAATCTCAAGCACAGCTCCACACTGCTACTAAGGCCACACTATAGTGCAAATGGATATCCAACTCGTGACTGAGCAATCATTACCTCATAAATCATCAATGCTATACCTGTGTGCAGATCCCAAGTAATTCACCTTCAAATCATTTAGAACCAGGCACAGTATAGGAAAAAGAGAATCAAGTGCTGTTTCCCACTAACACTAGAAAACAACACAGCACTCTTCCAGAGAAAGTATCAAGTAATTAACAATAGACACACACAAACACAGCATTGCCAAAATACACATGGAACCACAAGGGTGTCTCCAGTATCTCTGTAACAGCAGCGCGTTCCTGGGAGGTTCTCTTGTCCAAGATCTGTGACCTAGCCTGTTGCTCCTTTGCTTGCAAGACCTGACAAGATCCCAAGAAGCTGATGTGGCTGCAGGCCAGCAACCCTGTGCTGTACTGTGCTCCAAAGAGCCATATGTGAATGCCTAATGAGAGTGACATGACTACACATGTTTCTTCTTCTGTTGTAACACGAGCAAAGGCTCCAAACTTCTTCTAGATAATACAGGAGATAGCAATGCAGCCATATCTCAGTGCTTCATTGTGTGGGTCACAGTTTTCACTACAGCTGTCATAATATTCTGTAAATTATACACAACACACACCCTTAATAATGCAAAACACAGAATCATATATATCTTTTGCAGTAGTAGAAATTAACAGATGTTGACAACTAATCAGATAGTAGAAGCATTAAAGGAGACAGACATAGTCTATTACTATTATTTGTTGTGTTTATATATGGTTTCTTGCTATAACTGACTACACTAATAGTTTCTTGTGATGTAGCAATCTAGCTGGGCTTCTCCTTCCCATCCTCCCAGTATGCAGTTATTTCAGTTTCTCAAAGCACTGCTGCCCCTACCTTTAGTGATCTGGGGTCATCACTGGCTGACAACACCCCATTGAACATAGAAGCATGCCTTAAATACCACACCCAGACACCAAGAAACCCCTTAGCACCACACATCTGATCCAAATGAGAGCTTGCAGCAACTATTCACAACATGCAATACCCCATTCCTGCTGTCTATGCACACCACTCCTCAGCCCAGAGTACTGCAGCACAGTTGGTCTACTGAACAGAAGCACAGCTGCAAGGAAGGTCTCTAAATAAAATTATGAAATAAGCTATAAAGGAGCAGGAACATGCAAGAGAAAGCAAGGGTAGCTACTCTAGATACTCACAGGATGCAAAGGTGTCAAATAGTGTCCAAAAGTGCAAGGGAATCAATGATCAGTAAGCAACCAGAAGTAGAGGAGAAAGTAAGAGGAAGGCAGCAAACCCACAAAGAAGCCCCTGTGAGCACTTGCAAGCTGGCAACTGCAGACTGCATTTGCTCCCTTGCCAGACTATTTTGGGGCTGAAACACTGACAGCCAACAAGGGTCTCCTGCAGATAGCCAAAGATGTGTCAGAGTGGCAGCTCCCACCTATTGGATTTTCATCTCATGCTGGGAGCTGGCAGTAGATACAAATGGGAGTAGAGGCACTTTCAGCTCGGTATTGGTTCTTCCAGCACCAGATGGGATGTACAATCCTATTTTCTGTCTGCACAAAGACAGAGATGGTTGTTCACTGACCAGATGGCAGAGCCACCACAGCTGCTTTACCACTGCCACTGCCTGGTGGAGCTTAGCCAGAATGACACGCAGGGCACATCAAGTCTTGACTGATGGGCATCAAGCCAACCAGGCAAATCATCCCTGGCACTGAGCCTTGTGAGCATAGGCAGGACTGGTTGCCCAGTCCCACAGCAGAGTTGAACTTTCCAAATATTTTGAACACCTCCTTATCATCAAAATATCTTCACCTCAGCTCAGCATTTTACAGTGTTTATAATCTGGTCTCCTTAAACTGGATCAATAACCTAGCTGAACCACAGCCTGAAACAGAGGCAGTCTCTCTGTCGGCACAGGATCTTTTCAGTGAGACCCACCAAGCCTGAGATCAGTAAACTGTAAGCCCACATTTGACAAGTGTGATCCTTAATGCTACTGAAGTCAACAGTTGAACACTGGCTTCCTGTTTGATAAGTGATCAAAACAGAACCTCAAAATACAGATCCTGCCAGCTTTGTGTAACCTGTGGGTGCTTTCAGTAATATCAGGTCTTTGCTAATAAAGTTCACAGTAAAATTGCAGCTCTCCTCACCTTGACTGACTTCAGTCCATCAGCTGCCAGACATGACCTCTGCCATAAACCAAACAAGTCTCCACATACATGCTGAACATTGTGGCTTCAATCGTCTTTCCTTCTTCACTTAGCGGCATTACAGGAGCATAGCTACTGGGGGAGGGGGGTGTGCTTGAGTCCAAAGTAAATACTAAAGGTAAAATCAAATAAAATCTGCAACAAAGACATGTTATCTTCCAATATGGATCTTGCTGCAGATCACTCTGGTTCAGTGATGTGAAGTGCCATTACACAGAAAAGCAACTTCTTGATGAAGATATTTCTAGGTGATATTTTCTTCAGGTTACACAGAACCACTGTTACCCATCAACTTGACTCCATACAGAAAACAAACCAAAAAATGAATCAGGGCAAACAAAGGCTGCTCTATCATATGAGAGAGCTCACACAGTGGGAGTTCAGGCTGTGTCTACCGAAGGGAATGAGTCAGCAAAGCTTCCACTGAAGTGCCTGGGTGTCTGGGAGGAAGCTCACTCACCTATACAGCACACAGACGGCAACTTAGCCAAAAGTTAACAGCCTTTGCCACTCATGGCAAGGAGCAAAATGCTGGCTACTCAGTCACCAACCTGTAGGGCACACAGCCTGCAATATTAGTTTTCTTAGTTTATCAGGTACTGATTATTATTAACTATTGATGCTTATATGATTGTTAGTTTCATTGCGGTTATCTAAAAACAGATGCTAAGGGCACGAGAAAAGGAACCTCCAGGCATCAGAACATTGGCTTGTTTAAACAAGGAAGGTGTTTCAGATACCTGAGCTCTTGGATGACACTCACTTGCCACAGGAAGGATGATTCTGCTCCCAAAATGCGCATCTTGTCCTCACCAGTGCTGCTCACTGTAGGTCTCTGAGGAACTACTTCCTCTCCCTCAAACCAGGGGTTTAGTACTGAGGTATAAGACTAAGTCCCTACTACTTTGCTTACTCAAATCACTGTGCACTGATCTGCTCAGGGAGGGTGGAAAATGAAAGAAGAGTGTTTGCTAACCTACCACCTCATAACACACCTCAGTAGAGGTACATCAGAGGAGAATCAGGCCTTCAGAAAACAAACAAATAAACAAAGATAGGAGAAAATACGGCAATCATTCTGCTATCCTAATGAAACAGGCTGAACTCTCTAGTTTTACCATTACATTAAACACTAGAGGATTCAATTCAATTTCACCTCTCCTCGTAAGGCAGGACTATTTCCTTTCTTACTTTCTTACAGTAACTCAGATTTGTCTATGTCCTATTTTTGGAATCTAAATTAAGAATATTGCTCATAACAGGATTATATGGCATTTATTCTGAAGAGTAAGATACTGATACAGCTAAAAATTCAGTATAAACACTGGGTGGATGTAAGCCATGACATTTATATACCAGATTAATAAGCACTAAGAGGAATTTCTGATGTAGGGCACATGACTCTCCCTCCATTTCAAAGGCAATTATTTTAATACCATGATTTCAAAGCATGATGAGTCCTTGCAAACACTTGCAGACAGACAGCTTTATCAAAAAAAGCTTGCAAATCCTGAAAGGACAATTTCAGATGCATCTTCGGTTTCAAGATAAGAGAACATCTGGGAGCGAGCGCATGGGCTAGCCAGCAGATAAGCAGGCTGAGACAAACATCAATTTTATGCAGTATGGATCTGAGTCTCAGACAAACTGAAAGACTCAGAAAAATTCAACACAGAGCTCCTGCTTCAGCACATCCCCAGTTGTAACCAGCACCATTCGTACTGTCCTCATTGCCAGGGGAATACCACTGCATCCCCAGTCCCTGCTCCCAGCAAGTTTCTGGAGTGGCCTTGCTTTTCACTGGGAAGCTACTGCTTTGTGAGCTTCAGAGAGCCAGCTTATAGCTTTAATCACAAAAGAGAACACAGCCAGGCTCCCTGGTTATCACTTGTCAAACCCTGTTCAGTGTCAACTCAGCCTTTCAAAAACAAGAAAAGCAAAGAACTGGTCAATTTGTTGCAAGGCAGCTAGAAAAATGGTTTTCCATTCAAGACCTTAAAATTTCCCAGTACTTTCTGACAGCAGTTTAATGCCCCAGGCCAAAAAAAAAGAAAGCCCTTACCATGTCCCTTTGGGCAAGAGCCATTTACACACCTGGGCCATCACCTTGAAGTTGATGCTGTTCAGTCTGTTGAAGAGAAGCTGTGCAGAGACCTCAGAGCACCCTTCCAATATCTGAAGGGGGGCTATAGGGATGCTGGGGAGGGACTCTTCATGAGGGACTGTAGTGAGAGGATAAGGGGTAACGGGTTAAAATTTAAAACAGGGGAAGCTTAGACTGGATATGAGGAAGAAATTCTTTCCTGTAAGGGTGGTGAGGCACTGAAATGGGTTGCCCAGGGAAGTTGTGAATGCTCCATTGCTGGCGGTGTTCAAGGCCAGGTTGGGCAGAGCCTTGGGTGGCATGGTTTAGTGGGAGGTGTCCCTGCCCACGGCAGGGGGGTTGGAACTAGATGATCTTAAAGTCCTTTCCAACCCTAACTATTCTATGATTCTATGTTACTATAAACATGCTATGCTAAGCAAAACTGTAAGAAAGGGGGAAACAAGAAGTTCAGGTATCATGCAAGGTTTGCACACAAGGGTGTGGGGACATGGGTAGTTGGGCAGGCAGGTTTAATGTGGAGGTTGCAAATTTAAGATCTTAAAAGTCAAAGAATACTTTGTATACCCTCATGTTATTTCAGAATAGAGTTTCTTACTTAAATCAATAAAACTGCAGAGGGCAGTAATCAAGTTCACTATGGGGAGCTGCATTGGCTCAGATACCCACCACAGCACCCTCTGGCTGTGAACACCTTCTGACGGCCATCTCCCATTTCTTTCTTTCCATTCAAGCAAATGTCCCTTCTCCTACCACCCTCTTCATTCTCCTGATATTCTCCCAGTCTCCTGAGCACCCATGATGTTTGTAATCCATCTGTAATATATGACAGCTTCTCCCTTATCTTTGCTGCTTGCAAACAGCTAGAAGGAAGCATGAAAAAAAAAAAAAAACAAACAACAGCCCAGCAACCAAATCCCAATCCACTCTGCCCCCAGTTCTTGTGCTTGGCACAGCCGCAGGGAGGCAACGGCAGGAGAAGTCCTCTTCAGCCCCACAATTACTCTACTGGACTTCAGGGCAACAATGCCCTGTGGAGTAGCTGCCATGCGGGGCCAGATGCAGCATCCAACTCTCAAGGCTCTGCTGAGCAGAAGAGCACAGAATTCTTCTCACAGCTGAGAAGTTACCTGAATTTTGGTGAATTTGCACTGGGGGGAAAGGAGAAGGAAGCAGTATGTAAATAGTCGGGTAGTTCCCTCCCAATCTTAATTTCAAACATCTAAGTAACACACAGAGATACTGAAGTAGCTCAAAAAAATTCCTTGGTAAGGGTATCAGTGTGATCTGGGCAGCTTGCCCTGAACACATCCTCACAAGCTCTCACCAGTTTTGGATACAATACCTCAAAAATATTACAAAACCCAAATTAAAAACAAGAAAACCCCACCACCACAGAATAGCCCAAGGCAAACATGCAGGCCATCACATGCCAAGCTGCTGAGGTTTCTTCTACGCCACTAAAATCAAAGTCTAGTGAGAAGAGTTGTCAGATGACAGAGACACAAAGACCCCACCACAAGCGCTTGCTCCCTGCAAGTAAAGCAGGAAAACCTCAGCTGCTCTTCACCTACTGCCGCAAAGCCAGGTCCCAACCCAGCCCTGAGGGTTCCCCAAGCCCAGCAAGGCAAAAACATCCAGACCAATGAGAAGCCACATTCAGCTGCTCAGAAAGTCATCTGACAAGTAATCAGCAATTGTGGTACCATGAGAAACACTGCATGAAATCAGAGCACTGTGAGCATGCTGTGGCTCAGGACAGATCTGCTCAACACCGGAAAGGAGCACATACAAATGAGGTATCAGCTATAGAGGGACACGAAGATAAAGAGAAAATACTGCCTATGATCCCGTGGTGTTGCTGCCCATCGCTGAAGGTCTCATCTAAGGCCTCAGGATATCTGTCCCACCCATCAGAAACAGAAAATCAAATATAATCTCAGAATTAAATCTTGACCTCCTAAAAAAGGCTCAGCGAAGTTTTGTATCCCTAGCTAGCAAGCATGGCTTAATATAGCTGTTCTCTCCACAGCTTTCACCAGCACGGCATGCCCAGAATAAAGTTGTGTTAAATCATGTAGACATTAGCCAGAAGGTTTATCAAACAAGGCACCTGAAGCCAGCCATAGGGTGGACAAGGAATATCTGAGAACCTGTAGAGAAGCAGCCATGGGATTTTGCAAAGAAAGATAAAGAAATTCTTCTGTGTGATTTCTGTGCTCCTCTGCACCAAGCCACTTCTCACCCAGCGTATTTTGTCCTCTCCAAGAGGACTGAATCATTCTAATGCTCCCTGGTGCTCCAAAGCACCTCTATAAAAAGCCAGAAGTCCTGGAAAAATGAAGTGTTAACCAACTTTGAATAAGCAGTCAACAAAAGTGTTACCATGACTTCCTCTGCAACAGAATTCATAATCCCACAGTTCACTACTTAGAGCACTCATTTTTTTCTACATGGCATGCAACACATTTGGGGGTCTTCTCAGCTAAGCAGCTGTAAATCAAGTCCTACGGCCTACAGCAGTTGTATGACATTATTCCTGTTAATGAAGTAATCCCAGACACCACCCTGAGCCAACAAATTCCACTGCAGCCCATGAAGGGGGGAAAAAAATAAATCCTAGCACGGCATGCAATAAATGAGATGAGAAGGATTAGTTTCTATATATGCCATGTGTTAACACAGTCCCCATTTAGGATGGCTCACTTTTCCCATCTCAGTCTCAGATGGAAAACAAGACAAGGAAAAAATATTTCAAGTACTAAAGAAAAGGTTTCCCCTGCGTCTGGTTTGAGGGGGAAGAGGAGGGAAGGAGCAGAAGTGACACCCTCCCCTCCCCAACAACCCTAACCCAATTCACACACTGTTTTGCTTTTATAAACTCCAGACAAATCCTTGCATACCTCCAACCACATCAGTAAAGTTAGACAACACACTTAAAAACAAACACAAGAAACCCACCATCAGCAAACACATGTAACTAAATGGTTCACAAGGTTAGGCAAGCTCTCCTTTTCCTTGGTTTGTTTTGTTTTGTTTTTTTTTTTTAATCTTTTTTCTTTTCCTCTTCTTTAGACAGGAAAAAAGTGTGGTACTGTCATAGAATCATAGAATAGTAAAAGTCAAGAAGCCAAGAATTCAAGTTAATTTTGTTTCTCCTTTCATGGCTTAAGGTCACTTGATTTCTCTTTCACTTTCCCCATCTGTAAAATAACAATGAGAAACTACTACACAGTGTTAACAGAAATTATTCAATTCATAGCCATATAGTTCTTTGAAGATGTAAACAAAATGGCAAGCATTATTACTAGATGATGAAATGATATATTTTCTCCCCCAAGCTATATAGAGGAAAAAGGAAGCTGTGCAAACAGCCAACTATATTTCTAATGAGATGCAACACTCAGAAAGTGGGACATCTTAAAAAAGATTGGACAATCTTCTTCCAGCTCACAAAGATTATTCCCAATACATAAACCTCACAGGATTATAAATGCAGAAAAGAAACATACGATTTGACAAGGTTTCTGCAGACAAAATAAGCTTGTTTAAATAAACAGGGGAAACGGCACATTCTCAGTCTTGGAAGAGAGCAAAAGAATTTCTCAAAGAAGTAACAGAAGAAATGTAATGAGATTTGAAAGCTCTGTGTTGGATGAATTTATGTTTTTTGGGATCTAAAACAACTGCCAGACTGGGAAAGTCAATTAAATAAAAAGGACCGGATGGGAGGGAGGCAGGAAAATACAGTGTGCAACAGAGGTCACACGCTAGATAAACAGGGCAGTATGCTAACTATTTACATATAAATACAACTCTCTTTCTCTCTGCAGAGATTTACATATATCAGAGACACCATCAGTACTGTGGGTGACCATAATGTTAAGTTATATTAACGTTACCCAAATAACATCACATAAAATGCAACAAGTGTAATAACATCCTGCTTTCTGCAAGCAGCAATACTGCCTCTCAGAAGGAGGGGAGGAAAAAGCACCCAGAAAAATCTGCCTCCTTCCCTCCCCACCAGGGTGGCACTCTCCTTCCCCATCCGTTCCAGTCCAGGATCACTGCTCAGCTGACAGGTTTACATGGGACATGGAGTGTCATTCACGCAAAGGAAATGTTAACTCAAAAATCAAGAAATAGATGAGTGGCTTTAACTCTTACCGAACCCAGCAGCAAATCAGATCAAAACTGACCTTTGACCAGCATCTTCATACCATTTAATGCCCTAATACTGCTCTGACAACACACTGGGCTATGGCAGATAGAGGTCTGGGCAAGGGGAAGGCATCACATTTCTTACAAATGAGTAGCTTCACTTTGCACTGGACAATTTGATGTGCAGCACTCTCAGGTAACACGTCAGCATGAAAACAATACCCCTGCCCTACACACCCTGAAGTTGTGGCAGTGTAGGCTATGCTGTGCCCCACGCCTGCCCCACTGCCATGCTCTGTCTCCAGCACTCTTCTGCCCCACGCCTGCCCTTGCACACACAGCACAGCTCCTCTGCTCCAACAGCCAGGCAGGAACAGGGCTGGGGATGGCCTGGGGAATCCTTGTCCCCAGTCACAGGCAGTGTTACACCTCCCACAAACATCCAGAGCAGCCACAAGCTCTAGGGAAATGTTTTAAATTACTACTATTTTGAGTTTAGTTCAACTATTAAAAGCCCAAGAAAAGCTGTGTGTGGGCTGGACCCTGCAGGACAAGTCAGCTAGTGCTAATAAAGGCAATAACAAGTACACAGAAGTCGCCTTGTACTTCTTTCCTTCCCGTATTTAACATGGCATTGAGGAAAAAAAAAAAAACCACCATGACCAAATACTAATCTTTGCTATCTGCACACAGGCACTGTACCAGGGTGCTAATTCAGAGCTGCATGTGCACACTCTTGTCTCAGTTTAGGACCTGCTGCCTCCAAGCACAGACTTTAACTCAAGGCAGTCCCAAGAACTGGTGGAGAAGGTGAACATGTACCCAAAAACGTCTTATTTAGCTTTTCTGGGTTATTCATAAATGCTGCCTTACTGTGGTCCATAGCTGGACTGACATGTTTTTAACATAGTGCTTGCTAGGGAGGGAACAATGGGATGGGAAATCATGCTTCTATGGCTAAACAGAGGCAGCAGCCAAAGGCACAAAAACTCTACTGGAAACACACTGGTGTACTCTGTGTGGTGAGACTGAAGCTCAGACATCTGGGCTGAACTTCAGGCAACCCAATGAGAAAGCCTGTGTTCCTGGCTGAGAGAAGCAGATAGCAGCCTGAAACACAGCCCATTGCTCCTGTCAGTGCTGAGTCAAGCATGGGAATTTCTTGCTATCCTGTTGGGAAAGGCTCTTACTTATTTGTTTAACAGAGAAAGCAAGCGGCAGCCAGAGAAATCAGCTCCAGCCTTCCAGACCAATTGCTGAGGGCAACAGGCCTGACTCAAACAGCATGCCTCCAAATACCAGAAACATGCCACTACTGGACCTACGGGAACAGAGAAAGAAGAATTGAGCACCTGCCCCTAGCAACCTAGGATGGACTTGGACACACACCGCCTTCCCTGAAGCGACAGCTCAAGTGACAAAGAAAACAAAGCAGATTTAGGTCTTAAAACTTCTGCTGCTCCTGAGGAGGTGAACCAGCACAGCATCTGGAGAGCCAAGAGGTAGAGAATTCCAGCAAAGGCAAGACATTTGCATAGTGATGCCAGCAGATCAAAAGACTCCAAGCATGCATCCAGCAGAGCGTGGTAGCCAGCCAACATCGGAATTCTAATGATGCTTTTACAGCTACGACTGACTCAAATCTAGCTGGAATGCAGGGCCAGCTGGAGTGCAATCCCTGCAACTGTCATAAGCAGCAATAAAACTGAAGAAATGTGACCAGGATGGGAGACAGTAGGTGATAACCGCTTCTGGAGCCAGCAGACCTCTGAATAAACACCCAGGGAATAAAAGCATCTGGCACTGGAGTTTAGGGTTCAGGATAACCAACGAGCAGCATCCACCTCTTTTCAGGTCCAGTATGAGACCTTGGGCAGGGAGGGCTCATGCACAGCGATTTAGTGCAGGAAGGACCAGAAATAGAAGAAGAGGAACTCCAAAGGCTATGAGGAGGGAAAGGGAGCAAAAGAAAGGAAATATTACAAATGACACACCAGTCCTTGCACACTGTGGGCCAGCAGTGAGGCTAGGGATGTAAATAGCACCAGGGAGCAGCAATGACTAAAGCCAGGAGAACCAAGGGATGCAGCATGCTGGTAGACAAGTGGCTGTACTGAGTATGAAAGAGTGCAGCAGCCTGAGTCAGCAGGGACCCAGCAAGGAGCTGGGACCTCAGAGGTGGTGTTACAGGGCGAGCACGTCCCAGCTGTGGGGTGGGTACATGGCTGAAGAGCAGATGCAGCAATTTGATACAGCTCTCCAGCTGGAATTTAGGATGTTAAAGCATGCTATATCATACTGTAATATCCAAACCAAAGTAGATGAGAGATAACCAGCCCCAAAACAAGACTGCCAGCTCTTACATGCACTAGGCTACTTGGCTCAAATCAGTCTAGACTGAATGCAAAATGCTGCTCCTTGAAATCAACTAAACCAGGCCATTTCCAAGGGCTAATGTAACTGATAAGTCTATCTTGCTGAATGCGTTTTCACATGAACTTGCCCTGGTAATCTGAAAGCTCTTTGCAGTTTTTCTGCATGTTGACATAGACCTGCTGAATCAGAATAGCTGCACATGCACGGCACAGCTGCATCACACAGGAATGGCAAGTTCAGTGGGCCCCGTGCTGCAGCACTGGTAGTCCCTGAGCCGATCATACACCACAGAACGGGTCCAGTGGTTATTTCAGTTTTGTATCTTGGATAATCAAAATATACTTCATTACTCTGCCACAGTCCGTATGTGGACTTCAAACCCACTATCTTTAAAATGTGGGAAGCCTCCCTGAATCTAACCAGCAGCTCAAGCTGAGTTAAGTGATGGCTATCCTTTAAGATACCAAGTAAACAGATGTCTACACAAGCAAAAGCAGCGTGACATTCTTCTACATCTCCTGCTGGAAGCCACATACAGCACAGTTTTAATGACCTTTGAAATAAAAGCCTAAAGGAGCTGTTATGTAAGGTATCAAGAAAAAAAACCCCAGCAGATGTGTAGACAATAGATATCAGTGATGTGGTGGGTTAGATTACTCACCCAGAAGAGCAGACTTAACACCGATCTCCACTGTCACTCTTGAGCAGGTACCATTGATCCATATAAACTTCTGACACTGAAGAGAAAGAAATTAAGAAATGTAATTAACCACTAAAAAGTTTGAGGAGACTTAACAGTGATATCTCACAGAAGTTTATTGTCCAGTGACACCAGATACAGGAAGCACAGCGGATGATGTACATAACAGCATTAAAAAAGCCAATACCAAGACATTCAAAGATGACAACTGATATACAAAGAGGAAATGAGCTTGTTTATTCCAAATAATTCCCAGCAACATTACTTCTTGGGTCTGTGCCCACCCTCCACATCCCCAGCTGATGACATCTGTATAACACAAAACAAAGGTGGTGAATGATGCCTTGCAAGGCTTCCTTCTCACTATTGTGATTTCCAAAATACCCAATAGCAGCCCATGTTGTTGAAGATCTAGAGATCAGAGTGCAAAGTCAAGTCAGAGTAGTCCATAGCACTGAGTCAACCCTATAGCTCATTCCCAATAGCTATTTCTGAGTCTCTTTACTATTCTAGTAAATCAAAGATGTTCTCTGTTACTGTGGTTTGACAGAAAGTTTTAGTCACGATACTCTCATCTACAGATTGTGGTCAAATGAGAGCTATTTCGTGTGGGAAGCTAGACAAAATTGTTCCAAGAGAAGATTCTGGGTAAACTCTGAATTCAAAGAAGAGAAGTTTGGGGAATAAAACCCAGACCAGTAACAAAAATCTCCAAACCTAGGCAATTACATGAACTTCCATTAGAAGAGACATAAGGAACAGTAAGTCATATGTGACTCCTTGGTGAAATACAGCTGGCAGAAGGCCTGAAACAACCAGGAATGCTTCAGTATAACCCACCTGGGACACTGCATCAGCATGCAGAGATGTTGCTCTCTGAACAAAAATCATGCCAAGTGCAAGAACAGATCTTGACAAATTAATATAAGCTCAGGACAAGCAAGCAACATGATCAGAAAGCAGAGAAGCTCGAAAAAAACATGCCCATCTAAAGAGAGACAGATTAAGATGACTTTGAGCAACAAAAACCAACTGCAAATATCCGGAAGGTGTAAACTAGAACAGAGAGAATTCAGCCCATGCATGACGGAGACGAGCACATATACAAAAAAAAAAAAGGGTTATTTTCAGGTCTTGATATGAAAAAGCTGTAATAGATGGTCTCAGGGCAAAAAATAACTGGGTGCTCATTGCTTCTCAGAGCAGTTTTTAGACCAGACTGAACAAAAACACCAGCGGGAAAAACCTATTCTGAACACAAATGACCGGGACATGTGAGCCTGTGCAAGCAGACTCTTTGTCACAGGACTGGGGCTTCAGGCTATTCCAACAGAACAATTATGTACTGAGCCCTGTGCAGCACAGGAAAAAAACATTTGTCAGATGGAAAAAAGAGGCAAAATGTGGTAGGCAGGGAAAAAAAACAATATTTGAGGTTTCTATAAAGGGTACTGCAGAATGTCACATATGAAAATACAAAGCTAGGGGAAAAGAAGTTAGTTAACAGTGGTATTTTAGTCTGCTTAAAGTAATATCAAGCACTGAAACGGAAAACATAATTAGACAGAGCTTCTTCCCTTCACTACAAATATTTGACTCCAGCTGAACCAGGCAAGGCTCACAAATTGACAGGATCTTTGGGATTCCCACTGCCCAGAGTGCCAAGACCCACAGGCAGCAGCCACACAGAGGGGAAGGAGATGTGGAGCACAGAGGCTACAGGATTTTGATGCTGAGCCCTGCTGTGTGGGGCCGGTTTGCTGTCATAGCTGCTCTGTCCCTCTTGACACCCACTTCAGCGGCGGTCAACAATCCTGCCCCACTTTCCTCATCCATCTTCTCCAGTGCAGGAAAAGTCCTGGCAGCTTTTCAGAATGAAGCATCTGCCCCACACTGCTGTGTCTGTTTCACTCATTGACATTGTCTTTAAGCACGGGAGAGTCATGCTCGCCACAAGTACTGATCGCCAATTGATTTGTTCTTGACAGCATGGCATGATGGCAGCACCACAGCTATTCCCAAGCCTCTCCACCCTGACTATTTTGGTATATCAAAGATGTTCTTGCTACTGTGGTTTGACAGACAGTTTAGTCATTTCCTTCTCAACAGAGTCAGAGTTACACATGCACAGCCCACACCGCAGGCAAACCGTACGGCCACTCTCTATCTAATGAGGAAGGGAACACTTGCATTCCTCAAAAGTGAACTAACTGCCTTTGGCCCTACCTTGTGAGTTGTCATCACAAGGATTCAGTTTGTTTCAAAGGCTGCTAGGGAAGTGGTCTACGTTTCCTGCCCCCCTGCTTCCTTCCTTCCTCAAACTCAGTTTTTACTAATGAACTTCCTGTGCTGTTTTTGGCTGGGACAGAGTTAATTTTCTTCATAGTAGCTTGTATACAGCTGTGTTTTGGGTTTGCGCTGGAAACAGTGTTGATAACACTGGGATGTTTTAGTTACTGCTGAGCAGTGTTACACTGTCAAGGCTCTTTCTCATCTCACATCAGTGAGTGGGCTGGGATGCACAAGAACATGGGAGGGAACACAGCTGGGACAGCTGATCCCAACTGACCAAAGAGATATTCCATACCATATAGCATCACACTCAGCATACAAAGCTGGGGGAAGAAGGAGGAAAGGTGAGGATGTTTGGAGTGATGGCATTTGTCTTCCAAAGTAACCATTATGTGCGATGGAGCCCTGCTTTCCTGGAGATAGCTGAACACCTGCCTGTCCATGGGAAGTAATGAATTAATTCCTTGTTTTGCTTTGCTGGTGTGAGCAGCTTTTACTTTACCTATTAAACTGCCTTTATTTCAATCCAAAGGTTTTCTCACTTTTAGCCTTCTGACTCCCTTCCCCATCCCACAGACGGGAGTGAGTAAACAGCTGTGTGATGCTTACTTGTTGGCTGAGCAACCACACCACTTCTCCAGAAATCTCAGACTCTCTCTAACCCTAGAGATAAGGAAAATTCTCTTGCACACCCTCACCTATAAAGACTCTTTTCATAAGCAATTTCTGTGACGTTCACCCCAGTATTTCTCCTGCCTGAACAGGACAGAGATCCAAGTGCTTTACCCTGCCAGCCACATTAGGATGCCAGGAAGGCTGACAGCCCCTGAGGGAAGTCTGGAGGCTCGGGGACGATGGGTGAAAAGCAGGACTTGTTGGCACTTCTGGGAAAGGGTGGAGGTTTTCTGGTTTAGCTGGAAGGGTAAATTATCACCCACGAATGGCAACCAAGGTAACAGCTGCTCTTACATCACACCCAATAAACGTGCCACAGAGGCTGAGCAGAGGGCACGTGGGCAGCCAGGCCTCTGGGGGACAGGGCTTCTCCAGCTGAGTTCAATCCAAGTTCAATTTCAGTATCAGACAACCAACCTCCCAGAAAACCACACTCGTGATCAGAGCCAATTTTTTGGAATGATCATTTAAGTGCAAAGCCAGGCAAACCAGGTGAGATAAATGTTAACTGGGGTTTCTGCTTTCATATAGAGATCACTGTGTAGTATAGATGACCCTGGAGGAACCTTTCCAGTATCCTCAGGGAAAAAGAACAGAAGGGTAGCGCAAGATAAGCATAGAGACAGACAAAAGGAAGGAGAGGTGCACGACATGAACATTTTTGTCCCTTCCAGACAATAACCTCTTAACCAGGATGAAAACACAAATACTACTCCTGCAACCTTGTATGCTCAGCAATGATATTTTACCGTGCCAGTCAAAGGTTTTCTATAATAGCCACTCATTTCTTTTTCCAAGTCGAGAAGCAGCTTGCATGCAATTACATACTGTATGAATTTAAACAGGATATAATCCTGCACCTAAAGATCTGAAAAATTCACATGTTGCACTCTGTTTAGGAGCACAGCTTAACATGAAAGCTGCCGTGCTACTTCTTTGCTTTGTTCCTGCTGGAAGCTTTGTTTCAAGAACATTTCTGGAAGAACGCAAAAGTTCTGCAAGCAAAGAATCTGGTTTATGTCTGTTCTGTACTAAAGAAATAATGATCTGCCTTGCCTAATCATATCTGATGAAGAAAAGAAGGGCTTCAACTTACAAGATCTGAAAGAGCCCCTCCTCTCTATTCAAAGCTAAAAAATGACTCTGTAACATGGGACCCAGAGCACAATTTAAATTACTCCTCCTTCCTACACACCTGCTTCATGTCTGCCTGTGTTTCAATTAAAACACTACTGTGACATTCTTCCTACATTTTTAAAGATTCCACAGGCAACAGGATTCACAAAAGTTTGTATTCAAGTAACTTCCACCACCCCCTCTGATCTCAACACACTCCAGGAGCTAAGCCTCCTACACATGCATATGTCTGAATCTATTGATTGATTGACTGCTTGATTTACTGTGTTTTATAACCAGACCATTTATATGATGAGGATAACTCATCTGGCAATGGACTTTGGACTTCAGCACCAAGAAATTACACAGGAACAAGGGACCTGGGCAGAAGGGCTGTGGCTGCTGAGGACAGCATTAGCAAGCAATCAAAGCTCATCCAGCCACAGCAAATGGCACAGAAGATGGAGGCCACAGTTTCCCAGACAGGGAATGTTTCTTGAAATTCATTGTGAAGGTCAAGACAAGCCACTCTGCCCTGCAATGGAAGCAAACACTGCCTGTAACACTGATCCCTCAAAGCCAGCACAGCTGCCTCTTCAGGAAACATCTGACAACGGTTAAATGCTTACCCACTGGTCCGCAGCTCTGCACACATCCTGACCCCTCATCCCTTCACAGTGGGGAAACAAGACTCAATTTTCTCAATGTAATATCACTTGGGTCTCATTTGATAGCCATCCCTTTCTGCAGCTTGACTGCAAGGAGAAAAGGTGTCAAGCAGCCTCCTCTGACACAAGCACAACACGATCAAGCACTCAGCTTCTTCCAGGCACACTCCACCTGCAGCCGAAACACCTCTTCCCAAAAGCCCAGAAGCACTTGTAGAAGCTTGGCCAAGCTGTGGCTTCACACGGGTTCCCACACAGACACAGCTCCTTCTTGTCAAGACACGCACAGGCATTTCTGCAATCCCATTATTCAGCATCCCCCAGACCCATATAATTAAAAATTTTCCAGAACTTTCAGCCTTTCCAATAGTAACAGATATTGGAGTAATATTATACTAATATTAAAAATACTAATACAATGGTTAATTTCCCCATATTGGCCACTTTCAAGGGTGCTGGGCCATCTAGTTTAAGTCACACTTTGACAAGAAAGGTTGGACCAGATGATTCTTGAAGTCCCTTCCAATCTGGTAATCTCTGATTCTATGAATACCCAGCTCATCCTGGGTACTACAAAGCACCTGCATCAAGCTTACATTGAGAAAATTTGTGTTTGAGAAGCATATTTGATGCTTACGAGCTCTGCCTTTAGTCTGTATTAATAGCCTGTTTTTCCTTTTTTTTTTTTTCCTCTTTAAAGAACGAGTCAACAGCTACCAGATAGAACTTTACTCAAAAATTTATGAAGGAAGATTAATAACGTACATTTCCAAGGAACTCACTGATGCAAGTTGATCATGTCCAGTTAACCTGCCTTCGAAAGGTGCGAGGAGGATTTAAAGCCAAGAAGCAAAGCAATGAAGAAACACTCATAGCTTGAATGATTTGAGAAGCTAATGGTTTTCCACAGAAAAAAGTCATCAATACATGTCATATTTTGGTACACTACATGGTACAATGCTTTGTAAAGGCCTTTAGGCAAGAAGTTGGTTTGAACCTCACCAGAACTAACCAAGGCTGCAGCTTAAGTAACTTCCCCACGTTTGTATACAACATCTGTCCACACCAAGTATCACCCAACAACACACCATCTCTCTTACATTTAAATCACTCTGTCCCCGGATACATTTTTCAGCTGCTACAAAACTTGTAACAGATTTCTTATTTATGATGGGGCAGGGTAGCTGCACTTAGACAAACACATAAACCACAGATGCTGTAGACTTTATTTTTATTTTTCTAGGAGGCTGCATACCTCTTGACAGACAAAAAACACAAGCATCCACATGAACAAACCAGTATGGTTTTGTCTACAGCCATAGCTGAAACTCAAAACAGTACTTGTCCATCTTGGAAATGCCAGTCTTGATCTTAAAAAACAAGTTTTAATCTAAAACGAGGGGGTCTGGCACACAGAGAAACCTAAGTGAAAACTAAAGGAACCTTAACAAAACTAACCACATAATTAACTCCAGTGACCCAAGCTGCTGCTATCTCATATAATATTTCCACGAAACAGTACATCTGAACAACGCGCAAGCGCAAATGTCACTGAATCAAAATACTCACATTGGAGGATACAAACAACAAAGCCAATTGCCACAGCAAAGAAACACTTTCTGGAAGTATAATAAAATACTATAAATAATCTACTGAGTCAGAGCATAACATCAGACAGGCCACGTAATACAGTACTTGCAAGACCAGCAGCAAGAACAAACTGCACAAGGTTTAAACAAAAGCTTTCAAACCAGTAACTTACCAGATTTTAAGTGAAACTAGACATGATTTATATAAGGAAAAAATTTGATTAATCTATGACTAATTTTATACTAATCTCCAAGTCCATCTCTAAATTTGAGCACTACTCCATGCAATTCCTGTCAGCTAGTGCTTGGTTTTAATTCTGCAAGCCAAAGCAACAGGTTATGTGGTTCTATCATCTGTGAAAATGCAGATGACAGTTGATGGAAGATGGAAAAGTGACTGGAAGATATGGAAGATTATTTTATGAACTTAATGGAAGATCTCACACCCCCCGTGCCCATGTTATGGAAACAGTGTGGTAAGACAGACGCAATCAGATATGAAAGAATTCAATCTCCAGAAAGACATTTTCCATGATATGAATTTTATACCACCAAAGATTGGCTTTTGTCAGTATTCTACCTCTTTCATAGATGTGTCAAGTTTGTTGACACCACGGTGACTAAAGCCACTGATCCTGTTCATCAAACAGCAACCTGGTGCGTGTGGGGGTGGACAGCTATCCAGGCACTGCTTCTGTCCTGCAAATACCAATCAACCAGCTTGTATCTCAAGCAGCCCTCTTTCTGTAAGACAAGAGGCTTCAAGACATTCATTAGTGGAGACTGCTTTTTAGCATGAGATAATCACAATGGGCTGAAACACTATCACTAAACTAACATGAAAAGATTATGAAAGTGTTTTGTCTCTGACAGGCACCAGTTTGGTCTTATTCTTTGACATATGCAAAAGAGCCAAGAAAAGCCTCCTTGTGCCTCTTGGAGGTTTATGGGACATCTTCAACCCTGACATGATCCATAAGTGCAAAAGGTGCCACTCTGTTTTTCATCTTAATTTTACTGGTGTTGCCACGTGCTGGTTTCTGTCTTCTTTCCCAACTCTATTAGTAAAAAGCACAAGACATTCCTTAACAAAAATGGATCAGGCTCACACATAAGGTTTGCCATAACATTTTCCAGGAAGATGCCTGCTCTTCAATTACCCTGAATTGTTACAGGTATCCTTCACTTTGAAGTTCAGTCGCAACAATACTCTGCCATTCCTACAAGGAACTTAAATAGCTTCAACACCACAAACTTACAAAATCCTGTCAGTGAGGCACATGCATCTAAATTCAGTGTTTCCAGAGCTGAGAAGTGAGGTGGAAGCTATGCAAACAGCAAAAATCAGAAGTAACTACCAGGAAAAGAAACCAAATAACATCTTGTTGGGTTAAGAAGACACAGCCAAAAGATTTGCGTTAAAAACCCTAGAAATTAGGATCAACATAACTACATGCTTTGTCAACCTCAAAAGTTTTATACATTTAATTTGCTGTTTCTCCACACAAACACTTCAGTTGTTTCAGTCCTGTTAAGTTGCTTATATGCTAATATACATGCACACAACAGGATTCAGCTGTCATGTTTTCGTATGCACTGCAAATAATCCTAAAAATACCATTTCTACTAATCACATTGTTCCACACAGTTTGAAAGCACATGATTGCCAAATAAAACCCTCACCGACACATTTTTGGCCTGGATTCTAAAGGAAATGAAGCTTATGTGATAATGTTGTTTGCCAATCCTCACCCTATTGAATTTTCAACTCACTAGTCAATTTTGACCACATCTGTCAGAAGGCAAAGAGATCTGAATAGGTGTCACGTTCTTTTACCTTTGGGAGCAATTACTATGTACGTAGAGGAGACAGATCCAAATTAACCTCACACAGAATCAAACTGCTGCAAGAACTTGACAATCCCCAGCTTTGCTTGGCTCTGCAGATGTTCTGTCAGCATTTGCATGTGGGCACTCAGAGCACATACCAGTTCCTGTGTGGCCAACAGAAGAGACACTGGAGAGAAACCACAGACCAAGACAAAGAGAGAGAAGATGATCTGGAAATAAGGGACAGTGAAAATGAAGAAGTCCAAAGAAAACCACCACAGGTCATGGTAGACGGAAGGCCAATGCACACAGGGAAACAAAACTGAAATATATTTCATCAACTCCGCTACGTGAGGGATAGTTGGCAGCTCTTTGCCATCTTCATACCTACAAGCACAATAACATCCTTTCCCTGCCCTCCTTCCACTTCCTGGAAAGGCTGCAACACACCGTTCTCTCTGTGTTTCATTTTTAGATACCCACAAATAATGCTGGATGCTGCTGGGTGCTACTGGATCCACAAAATGGCTCATGCCTTCAAGCTGGCAGATAGGACAGGAGCAGCGCAGCAGCAAATGAACTCATACCTGGGAAAGAGCAGAGGCAGACTAAACCCACCCCAATCCACCTCTGTCACAGCTGACACAGAAAGCAAGATCCCGCTCCACAGCTGTCACCTACAAACTGCAGCCACTTTCCTCTTCATCCCAGGAAAGGAGAAATGCACACTGCATCCCACAAAGCTGGGAAACAGGAGCAACCCAGAGGCAGTACTGAAAGATGACCAAACAATACTCTCTGTAAGGAGTACAAAGGGAACAAATGATTACAAGCTAAATCAAGATTGCTTGCAAACTATGTGGGGGTGATTTTGCCCTAGGAGCAATCAGCATCAAAAACATCAGCTATTTGGGGAATATGAAGGACAATCAAATTATCCCTGCTTCAGAAAAATGGGCATGCTAAGGGTCAGAAACAAGCAATGACTACCGTGAGAGGTGCCAAGCAACCAGGGTAGGCAAGGGGAGCACACTGCAGAGCCAGGATGTACATCCACCCCCAGCAAGGGCTGAGCAGCCCGAGGGCAAGTCCCACAGCCACTAGTGGCAAGTGAGGCTCACCACACACCCTGTCTGCCCTTAGCAGCTAGCAGATAGACAACAGAAGATTTTATTTCTGTTCTTAGAAACAAATACTTCTGCATCATTAAAGCAGAGTGCTAACATCTCATCCCCATGCCTCCACAGGCCTTTCTGGTTCAGTCCGATTTTATTCAATCTTCTTTATAATCAATCTATTACAGCACTTTATTTAAGGAGTAAGGGTGCTGCTACCAGCATTAAATACCCTTTCACTGACAATTAGAGGGCATTACCCTTAGAGGAAAACCTTCATTAGCTTTTAGACTCTTGTGATAACAGGAAAAAAAAAACATTTTTCTCTCCAGGGAAAATATCAAGAATGCACTACAAAACAGAAAAGATGCAGGTAGAGCAGAAGATTCATAGGATAAAAAAGATGCAAAATCATTTCTCCCTTCCAGACCATCACTTCAAGTCCAGACACCATTACACAACAGTTTAAAAAGTCACCAGCATCAGCTTCCCCCTATGCTCTCCACAGTCCTAATACACAAACCATGTCTGCAATAGCAAACCACTTCTCAGAGGGCACTTTATCCACCCCTCAGACTGAAGCCTTGCATGACCACAGCTGACAGGCTACATGTGAAATAGGGCTGGATGGCCACAGCTGCCTAAACAGCTTCATCGCTGCAGTGAAAGCCCCAGGTTAAGAATACCATGTGTCCTAACAGCAGTGTGAAGACACTGGTCCTGTTAGGGAATCTGGATTTGTCCTGTGATGAGATGATCTCTCTCTAGCTGTGATAGTCTGGCTCTCCTTAATAGCAGGGTGCTGGCATCTACAGCCCAGGGCTCCGAGCCAAGTGCTGCAGTGTGTCAAAAGCAAAATGAAGAGGTTTATGGAACAGAGCTTTGAAACACTGGGGCTGGGAACAAAATAGAGCCTGAGAATAAAATTAAAGGTATCCAACAAAAATAACAAGCCTTGAATCACAATGAATTATCTCTGACAAATGCATCACAGTTGATCCTGACAAACTGTGTGGGGACATCTGACCCAGAAAGCACCTAAAAGCTTTCCACTCAACTTAGTCCTATTAAACTCTCTTACTTCACCCACCCAGTTTTCACTCTTACGGAAGAACAAACAGCCCTAACCACCATAACAGCCAGGCAAAACCTACTTCAGTGAAAGCTAGTTTCGTATTTCACATGAAATATGAACACATATTTCATATTTAAGTGGTCAGTTTGTTTTATGAAAGGGCTGCTGTTTGTTTTTTTTAAGGAAAGAGGCAAACTTTGTTTAGACTCCCAATGAAAGTCAGACATGAATGAATTACTTACAAGATGCTAAGGGCAAACAAGTGCACCATGAAGTATGTGTTGCATTGCATCTTCATTTGGAAATCACCTAATAACCATCTTTCCCACAGGGGACAGTTAATATTAGAAGCCAGATACATCCTACACAAGGATGTCTCTATTAAACATCCTACACAAAGATGTTCCTAGAATCCAGTAATTTAGCAGAACAGATTTTTTAACTGCTGTGTAAAGTTTGGGTGACGGCAAAAAGACTTCAGCTTCAGTTAAACAGATTATTTTCCACCATGTAAATTGGGGAAAGGACCATCTTCAGGGCCATATTTTGAAGGGTGGTGGAACACAGGGAGTCACCTGCATAGGAGTGAAACCTAAATCTTTCACGGAAGACTGCAGAGCCCATCCCCTTAAGCCACACCTACAAGCACATGTTGCTCTCCCACAGAGGGGACGGTGGAAGCAATGGAGATGGGAGAAACAGATATGGTCTTCTCAGAGAAAGTCACCACCCTACCTCTCACCTTCTACAACCCAACCCACCCCTGTTTCTGTGCATAGTGATTTACCCTTGCTAGAGCCCCCTCGACAGACAATATGAGAGCTTCCTTCAGTGATGGTGTCATATAGAGAAAATGCTTTCAGGCAACAGCATGTTTCTGCCTCAGTTTCTTTTATCCTCAAATATCCCAACAGAATCCTATAAATTTGTGGAGGGAAACAAAGAGCCTCCCATACTTGACCAAACAGTAAAATACAGCTCCTGCTTTATCTACAGGGCAAGTCATCACTTGCTAAAACACTGGAGTTTATGGAGTATGGTACAAAGGAAGACATAAGCATACAGATAGGTTGTTCTGAATCTGTACCCCAGGACTTTCCAGTGGCTGCCTTGCCTTAAGTGCTTTTTATGATCGACCATAAGAAGTCAGTAGTTAAGATTCTCTTTACGAACGGGAGCACCACCCCAAAAAGAGGTGAAGGCCCTTTCACTTTAATTTCCACCAAAAACTCCAGGTACTCAGCTCCAACACAACTTTCACTTCCCATTCATTCCTCATTTACTATCTTGTACACTTCTCAGGCATAAAGCACATCTCTAACCCCAGCGAAGACAAGGTGTAGCAGATGTCAAACTTACAGAACCCTGAATTTAAGAGGATGCAAGTCAAGACAAGTATCAGACAGGACTACATAAATGCATGCTCTAGAGAGGGTAGTCTAGATAAACCAGAAAGCATAAGAAATTAACTGTAGAGAAGGACAGATTGGGAAGATCTGTATCAGCCATGTGTGCAGTGCTGAACAGCTTGCTGCACAGAGAAGCCGGCTAGCTTTCTTCTGCAGAGAAACACGCCTTAAGTACCGAGCTGCCAACATACACCATCATGTTCTTTTTAATTCAGGATCTTTTTCCCTTTCCTTTATGCAAGCTGGGGACCCACGGGCTAAGAAATCACCTGCTGCAAGATGAAATTACTAAAACAGCTTACCACAGATGCTGCAAGGCTCATTAAACCACAGTAACCCTCACACACGTGGCAGCAATGCAGCTGGTGATAATGCATTTCCCCTTCCTGCATACATCACCCATTCTCACTCATTAGAGCACTTACAGTCTTCATACAAAATTCCTTTATGTAGCCTAATTTGCCAAGAAGTAATTACTCTCCTCCTCCCCTGGTAATACAAATGAGACAGAGCTGTAAAGTGATTTCATTTGCTGTTTATTCCATGGCTCTCCTTCCCAAAAGTTTCTTTCAGATGTTCTGGCTGAAGCCAGATACATTTGGTCATTAGAAAAAGTCTCAGAGTAACCCAATGTTTCATCAAGTTTCATGGGGAAAGGATGGGTAATTTAGGAAGCTTTACGTGTTTGAGTTTACTTCACATTTCTCGCCAAGAGAAATCCATGAACTTCCTTTCTTCAAAAAAACCCACAAACCCAGACAGCCCGGCAGAATTCAACTCTCCACTCAGAGCAGGGTAAATGGAGTTTATTCAATGCTCAGAAAGAGTCACATTTGTGTAAAACAAGCACTGGAAGGACACCACGACCGATGCCAGTACCACAAGCAGCGGGAGGGTGATGCAGATCTCTGTCTATTCTGGTTCACTTCACCACTGGAGTCGCAGCAATGCTATCTGGTAATTACACTGCAGTGTGGTCTGGCAAGACACAGGCTTCTGGCTTCAGGTTCAAGGCTCTACTGCCAACTCATCTGGGGGCTCCAACACATCTCTTTACCATACTGTTTCAGGCTTCCCTCAGGGAAAGCAAGAAAAGACAGCTTAAACTCAGAGCTGTTACTCTGTGCTAAAACTGCGGCCCTCTGCATGCAATCCAAACCTTAAAGGCCAATCTCACTACAGCTTTTTCAGCATTTGGTGGGACAACAAATTTGCCGGATGCCGGAAAGGTCACAGCTGAAATACTCACTGTCCTGTACTACCACTCCCTACAAGTGAGTCAAAAATAGGGAGTACCAATTTGTATCCTGCCTTCCCTGTAATTCCAGGGCTTTTGGCTGAGCCCTCAGAATTTCTGTCAACACTCACCAGGGAAGGGAAAAGTCAATCACTGCCTTGCAGCATCTCATGACATACAAACATCATTGCTTTAGCTCTTTAAAACCATTCACACCAAGCAAAGGAACAGGCTATTATTACAAACTATGTACACCAAAATAGTAGTTTAAGACAAAAGAGAGAAAATTATTACGAGTAGAACAACTCAGACAGGCAGTATTTGTAAAAATCTTCTTCTACATACCTCCACACTTCTGTTTCCAGTCTTTTCATACTGCAATGAGTTTTGTGTAATTACTGACTAGATACTGAGAAACTTAATTGTACTGTATTAACAATTAAGGTTTTGACTTCCTATCCAAGGGCTCTACTTCTTTTAATTAAAATTATACCATGTAACATTGTTAAAACTACGTCAATCCAACACTGTGAAGTCAGCTTTAATAAATGCAAAGGTAATCTATGAGCCTTTATACAAGGATGTTGATAGAGAGTTAAAAATAAGCTTTGTTAGTCTAGACAAAATCAAATAAATACACAGGAGTCCAGAAAACGGTTTTGAAGGCTTAACCTCACACAATCCATCCTCAGTGTCTTTTCAAAGGGTCAATGAGCCACTACAAGTCTCCTCAGCTCCTTGCTTAAGTACAGTGTTTTACAACAATGTTTTTCATCCGATTTGCAACAGAATGGGCATTGCAGCTGGGATTTCCCATATGGCAGCAGTGCAAACCCAAGAGCTGAAATAAGGCATGACCCAGAGGTGCTGTAAAATCAAGTAAGAGAGCACTGAACAAGATCAACAGGAGAGTCTGCTAACCCAGGCTAACACTGAGCATTTTCTCTGTCTGAACATACAGGAGTTGTTTTGATTCAAAGGGCATTTCTTACAGGGTTATGGCATTGATTTAATGCAGCACCGCCTAAATATCCACTTCCTTGAGTTAAGGCTGAATTAGCCCCAGAAAGCTGAGTTCTGACTCTTATACCTGCACATCATGAAAGCGGATGAAGAAGGTGCCAGGGTAGGGCTAAACCAATTTTGAATGCTTTCCAAGTCCTTTCATGTCAGTCACAAATCCTTTATAGTTGGCGTTGTGAAGACGCAGTCTAGTCATGAACCCTGAGGGAGAACGATCCAGACGTACATATACCCACTGATTCAAGACCTGGAGCCATTTGCTCCCCCCAAGCAGCAGCAGTTACCCCTGGGATGGTCTGAAAGTGTAGGGTGTGCAAGGAAAAAGGAGGAAGGCTGAAGGAAGAGAGAGCAGCCGTGTGGCCACCTGAGAGCGGTTGCCTCTAACCTGGGCTGGAGGGAGAGGCTCTCCTGCTGCATGGCTGTCCCATTGCTCTCCTGCTCCAGTAGGCCAGGCCAGGGAGGGAGAAGGGCTGCACCGCATGCAGGTACATTTGGCCACCAGTTCCTGGTTCCAGCCGGGAGAGATTGCTCTGGGCTGAATGGGGCAGCAGAGAACTCTGCTCAGCCCCTCACCAGTCATCCCTCCGGCTTTGCTCATTCTAAGCTTCATGGGATTGTTCATTCCGGTGAGTACTTACCTCAACACAAACTTAAAGCCCCATGAGGCATTATAGCTGCAATGGCTAAGAACTAAGTTTAGCAAAGTGCAGGGCTTTCTGGAAAGCAGAGCCAGGAAAATGACAGGCCTATATGATCTGTCTCACTGGTCCTTCCAGCAGCTATTTCATTACATCACTATTTTCCTAACTAATAAAGGTCAAACTGTAATTTTTGTTACTTTAGGTTTATAGTTTCTCTCAAATAAAAAGGTATTCTTTTGCCAGGAAGCAGCAAAAAGCGGCTTTATTTGCCCTACAGCTACTGTTGCAAACTCAGCTCAGAAAGAAAAAAGAAAGAAACTGTTATTTCCCTAGTCTTTATAAAAGGGAAGAGTGAACAAGAAGCCATGATTATTAGCAGACAGAAGGGAAAAAAAGAAAAAAAAAAACTAGAAAAAGAGCAACAGGAGCCTTTATTCCCAGGAGATCTTTTTAAAGAATTTAGACTCCAACTGATGTAGCTGTACTTCCTGTGACCTGCAGCATTCAGTTTGGGAACACAAGGAAGGTCACCGCCTTGGAACAGCTCGGTACACCCACGCTGCACACAAAGAACACTCGATTCAGAAATGCAGTGGGGCAGAGAGATACTGTGAGTGCAGGAGAGGACTGCTGACCTGTAGAGCAATGCAGCAAAGGGCACTCGCTTGAGCTCACACACAGCAGCAGGCTTCTCTCTGGACTCAGTTGGAGCAGAGTGTGCAGCAGTCGTGGGAGACAGAAAAGCTTTTCAACTATACACAGTTAAGAGAACTCCAGCTGGATAACACACACACACCATCCTCACTCCCAGCTTCAAGGAGGCTGGGTATGTGGAAGAGAGACGTTACCAAGTTGTAAATTTAGTTCATGAAGAACCACACTGTATTAGCATGGTTCTTGCTATTAAAAGCAGTTGGAAATGATGCAAGCAGCTATATACACAATACATTTAATAATGAACACAGAGCACCAGAAACGGCACTTAATGTATTATTGATAGGTGGCCACTTCTGAAGTAAGATTGCCTTTGAACAGCATTGCAGCAGGAGGATAAGGTATAGGGAAGGAAAATGACAGAACAAGAATGCTAAATTGCTGCAGGACTTAGATTAACAGACTAATTAGCAGAGAGTTTGCCTACACTGAAAAAATTAACTCAAGCACTATCCCTAACCTGACCTTCCATTTTCATCTCTAGTTCAAGCACACTGATTTTAACTTGAGTTGGTAGGAGACACAGGCAAGAGCTTGATGAAGCACATTTAAGCAATACCTAAGCACCAGTGCAGGCAGGCAATGCTCAGGGATCCCTAAGTCCTACAAGCTTTCCCCACTATTTTCCCCCAGGCATGCACACAGGTACGATACCATGATACCCTGTGGACAAATTCAGAATGTGACATAACTTTTTAATAGATGTTTACATATGATATAGATGTATGTATTTATTTTAAAAGTTTAGTGCTACATATAAATAAAGCAGAGCATTCAGACTCCTTGGCATCCTGCAAGCACAACTACTGCTATCCTTCCTTCAAAGAATGCCCAAGATCACTTGAACTCATTCAAGAGGTGTCAGCTCCACTGGGATACACAGCTCAGATTACCTCTCCACACAAGCCTTTCTCTTCCCTATTCACCAGGGCAGGGGTGAGAAAAGCACCATTCAGTGCTTTGGACACACAAGCCCTTCATCACTAGCAGGAGCCAGCTTATCATGTGTGAGCTATGAGCTTAACTCAGTTCTGACAGACAGCAGCAGGGAAAAAAAGGAGGTGAAGTTACTGGCCTTATGAAATAGGAGACTGAGATAAGGGTTCCATAGGGCAAGGAGGCATTTCATCCTGAATCAGAATCGCCTGAGTTAGAACCCAGCCAGAAAGCCAAAATAATAGCCCTTCTGCTAACAAAACCACCACTGAACCTTGACTGTTGACGAGCTGGCTGAAACACAGTTTTAAACTCATTCAAAATACAACAGCAAAAAAAAAAAAATCCTGCCTTCCATCACCCCAATAAGTTATTAAATCAATGCTTTTCTCCATTCTTGCTTTCACTGTTTTTCATTACTTGGTTGTCATGGGTTCAGCAGCAGCAGTCATTTTTTTCATAGTAGCCGGTGCAGCACTGTGTTTTTGATTTTCAGTTTGGGAACAGTGCTGATAACACCAGTGTTTACAGTTATGGCTTCGAATGTTTAGGCTGGCCAAGGACTTTCTGAGTTACATTCTCTGCCAGGGAGGAGGGGAAGCCGTGAGGAAGCAAAGACAGGGCACCTGACCCAAACTGAACAAAGAGGTATTCCGTATCACAGCACATCATGCCCAAGATGTAGAAACGGAGAGAGCAGAGACCCAGAAGGGTGGTGGTGCAGGGGGTGTGTGCACGGCATGTTTGGGACTTTGTATGAGGTGATGGGGGGGGGGGGCACTGCGTGGCGTGGCTAGGTATCAGGTGAAGATCTGTTGCATTCTCTTTCCTTGTATTTCTCTTGTATTATTATTGGTGGTAGCAGTACTGATTTATATTATACCTTAGTTACTAAACTGTTCTTATCTCAACCTGTGGGAATTGCATTCTTTTGATTCTCCTCCCCATCCCCCAGGACTGGGGAAGAAAGAGAGGGGAGTGAGTGAGAGAGAAAACTGCGTGAGTTTGAGAGGCTTAAACCACGACATTGGTACTTCACCAATTAAGTACCTTCTTCAAAATTGACAGATTTTAAACTGGTTCCTATTAATGCATATTCTAATACTTCCTCCTTGTGCATAATGCTACTGGAAACCCTTAAGTATGACTATGTATAGATATGAAAATTTTGCTTTTACCTAGATTGTTTGCACTGTTTCTTTGAAGCATCCAGCTTGTGTCTTTTACAGGAAATTAAATTAACACAAAGTATCTTTTAATAATTGTAAGAGCTCTCCAACAATTCAATTTGCAAAACCACAGACCAGCATTCTGCACTACAGTAGGTGGTTTATCCAGCGCTTTGATGGAAGACCTTGTTCAAAGCCTTGTCCAGAAACTTAACACCACCTCATACTATTCCAGTGATGCAGTCAATGAACAGAAAACAATTATGAGAGCACAGCCAAGCAACTGTTTGCAGGCAAAGCTGCTTCAGTCTTAAAATTTGGAAGTCTCTGGGTACCCACTAATGTAATCAAACTGAGCTGCAGCCAGGATGAGCTCCATGAAGGCAAGTTAATACTAATCCACTTTATTCTGCTTCCCTAAAACAAAGCCAGCTCTCCATTGCCAGAGGCCCCAGCTTTGCAAAGGACAGAGCCTGGCAGTTCCAAAACCTACACGGGGTCTTGGCAAGGAGTCTCCAGTACAGGTCACCTCAGAGGATGCACAGGAGACGGATGAGCAGAAGAGATGCAGAGAAAGAAAGAGTCTCAAGGTACAGAGAGGACTCACAACAACAAAGAAGCTTCAGGTAAACGCTGCCACATGTACATGAGCAGCTGCCCCTACTGAATACATGAGATCATGGCCAGAGGCAGCAGCCCAAACCACAAGAAAACTCTTGCTTCAAGGTAGCAACATCTCCACATGCTACTTGATCACCTATACCTCCCTAGAAAGTGTCACTCCCACTCAGCCGCACTGTCCTTGTACGCCACAAGGGCTCTGCATGGCACATACTCAGGCAGCCCTGTCTTGGAAGTGCTTGAGATCCCAAACTAGAAAGCAATTAAGAAGCAGGATACTAGGAAAACAGTACAAACACGGGAGGCCTCAGAGGCAGCAAGCAGCAGAACTACAAACAGAGCTCAGCCTGGCTCCATCCACTCAGCAGCAGCTCCAAAATGAACACAACCAGATTTTGCTGCAAATGCCAAGACACAGAGCATATTCCAAACAAACATTCCTTGAGAGGTAAAAAGAAAAAGAAAGATGCCTCAACTACGACTTTTGGGACAACTACTTTTGCTCCTGGGTTCATAGGCTTTAGCCTATTTTTAGTAATTTGTCTTTGCAGATGCCAAAATAACATCTCTCTCCCTCTTTAATACACAGCTGGACATGAATCTTTGCAGCCTGACAGGCAGCATCTGCATCCAGCTTCACAGATGTGAATCACAATAGGAAGTCTCAAGAGAAAACCTCTTCTCTGGAAATCCAAACACAAGTAGTTAATACAGTCCCACTGCTGAGCATACAGCCCATGGAAAGGAGGGACTCACAAGTGCAGAGTTAGAAAGTTCCTTCTCCCATCCTTTATTCCCAAGCACCATGCTTGAAAAACCCAACGTGCAATTCAAACACTGTGATACAGAATTGCTCCTTTTCTCCAATACAGGCACTATTAGCACACAGGATTGCAGCTGAGAAACAGCATTTTGTTTGGAAACTGTCTCTCCTTGTCCATCAGAGCTCTACAGAAAGGCTGCAAGTTTATTTACGCCCACCAGATCCAATACGATCTCTGTGCAGGCAGCAGAGGCCGCCAGATCATGTGGATGCTGTTTTCCCATGGAGAAGCACTGCTGCACTCCTGTGCAGACCCGCAGTTTGAAACTCTTAGACAGCATCCATCTCCCCACTACCAGCTCTGTGAGAAGCAAGTGGCATTGCAAACCCTCCAGAGCATCAGGCTGCTGACTGTTCAAGCCCAGAGTAAACTGTAATGTAAAATTACAGCAGTCTATCTCATGCCTCAGCTGCTCTTTGACACCAGCACACCTCCCAGTATATGCACAATCTTTTATGCTTTTTGCTCTTCATGAGGCTTAAAAACCTCACCAGGAGAAATGTGCCCATTCCAAAGACACAAGCCCATGCCTCTGAGAGCCGACTCTAACTCCATCCATTTAAAATCATCCCACTCTCTAAAGCTTCCTTAATGCCATCACTGCTGGGAAATCCACCATACCCTTATTCTAGTACTTGGAAAGGGGCACAAGGGCCAGAGCCAGCCCCAGCAACACGTCTTCCCACTACTGTGAGAAGAGCCAAGCTCCCCATTGACAGTTTGGCCACCAACCAACCTCCATCACTGCCTGACCCCTACAAGAGGCTCTGCAGCAAGAACAGGACTGCTGCCCATCCTCTCCAAGGCTGTTCCAACTAGATTAGTTTCTCCTGCTTTCCACATGCCTGCCACACGCTCCATCACTGTGAAGCACAAGGAGGATGCACGAGGAGCTTGCAAAATCCTGTCATGTAAGCAAACCAGCTCCAATCTGCCATGTTAGCAAGGCATGCAACCCGGCCTCTCCCTTCCCCATGACACCTCAACCACAGATTCACCCTGAGCATGCCCACGTTTTATTTAGCTACTTTACTTCATCTCCAGCAGCCCTCTACTTCCCTGTACCCACAGTCCTCTCCCATAAATCTGCCTCACTTCTCACAAACTCCTACACAGTGGGCTTGGCGTCCTGGCTTGTCTCAAACTTCACTCAGCCTCATACAGGCGCAGCCAACTTTGAGACGAGCATTCACTTCCCATTCTTCATAGTCTCAAAGCTATGCAGCTTATTGAGTCCTTGCTGTAACCTCCTGTTTATCACAGAACGATAACAGTTTAATTTGGATTAATTTCACATATGGCTTCTATCAGACCCTGGAGAACCACTGGCTGCCCTCATACTTCTGTATAAACATCAAGTAGATCGAAGCATGAGACTCTAGATACGGGACAAAACATCTGCTTCAAAGCTTTGCAGCACAAGCTAGACAAAAAGGATAAAAGAAAGGACATAAATTACAGCACTCCAAATTTCCTTGTATGCCTGTAGAAGACTGCAGGTACAAAGGGCAAGGACACTGGCTTAGAAGATAGACCCCCATGGCAGGAGGCAGTGCAAGTAAGGAGCATGTTCTCCAACAGGACGCATGGAGGTATCCGAGGATCATACACTTTAGCTGCCAATGCCACTCTTCCTCTCCACAGCTCCTAGGAGGGGCCAAGAAGACAGGGGATGCAGGCTTCATGCAGGCAGCAGCACAGTGATGTAGACTTGCAAGACAGCCAGCCGCCACACCAGTAATGGCCAGCTAGCTGGGCACACCCCATCCAAAATGTCACAGCCTGGAAGGGGATTTTTTGTTATTTTTATAACAAGAGACAGTATTTTTAACTGTGCTGTTTTATCCTTGACCCTGTGATTTCTAACTCTTCAAGCCAGCAGGTTCACCAGCTGCAACACCTGGCTCTGGAGCAGCTCCCACCACCCAACAAACCTGCCTCTACCACACCAGCCAGTCCCCCCTGCAATCTCTGAGGGCCTGTTTCCTTGCCTTTTACTTCCACATCCAAAGACTTCAGCAGCAGAGACCCATTGCTCCCTCCATGCAAAGGAGGCAGACCAGGATGCTCATCTCTCTTCAGAAACCATCTCCCTAACAACTTGCCCAGGCAAAAAGAAGAACAGTAAATGATCTCCACTTGGGCCATCACTGGGTCTGCATCCCCATCAACCTCTCTCTTTCCAGTAAAACATGGCAAGTCAGACAATGCAAAACTGAGGTCTCACTAGAAGCACAAAGCAGTATTTTCATTGCCTCAAGCATTTATCTCATGCACTGCACTGCTATTTTTTTGCGCTGCTTCCAGCAAGTAACATCTTACCCACAAACAGCCAATGTCTTAGGGTGAAAAGAGACAGTAAACCTAATGAGGTTCAGATAAAAGGCTGGGGGGTACCAGTTCTCCCTTTTAACACAGAAATACAGCCTCCCTGTTTTGCTCCTAAATGCTGAAGCTACATGAACACAGCTGAATCTAGCGAAGAAAATTGTTGTTCCTCATCACATGCAACAGTAAAGCCGAGCCCTAATTACTGCAGCCATAGCATAATGATCTAGCACATTTAGTAAGAAGAGTAATTAATTTCAATATCACAGCCCAATTCCAATTTAGCATCAGCAGTCCATCTGGATCCACTGTCCTAAACAACTGGATCACTGATCCTAAACTATTGCCACATGCACTGTAGCTTCCGTACCCCCTTTACACCCACCCCTCTGAAAGAGGCACTGAGATACATCAGTACACCAGGGCAAGTCCCTACAAAAACATCATCTTGTTTCAACTACTTCTGCATTTACAGATGCCTGACAGTAATCTCAGCCTTGCATAAATGCAGCAGCCCAAACTCTGCAGCCTGTTATTTTTATGCCATGCCCCAAAGTGAATTGAGCAGCATAAGGCACAGATGAGCACCAAGCACAACCTTACATCTGTTTTGACTACTGTATTTTCATACTAGCGCTGGGTTTCACTAGGCGCAAAGTGACTTTGCAGGACAGTATGTCAAACAGCTCCTCTTTACAGAAACACAACAGGGAGAAACCTCTGTTGCAAGGAACTCAAACTCATGGTAACCACAATTTTTGTTCCTCATATCTCAGTGATATGTTCACTGATGAATTAAATCAGTATTTACATCAAAGGCAAGTTTTCCAGTTGGAGGTTATTTACTTTTGCCTCAATTACAGCAGCTCTGGCAAGGTAACTTAAGATACAGATGATGTACAAGCCAAGCAGCAAGTGCTTGCATGCTGAGAACTGTTCAAACAGGAATAATTCAATCTTTTCATAGGCTCACCCTCGCTAATTTGCCACAAGCTGTCTCTTTTCAGCTGCTACATGAAGCACAAGAAAAAAACCAAGCTGGATTAAGCTGGTAAGTTTACAATCAGTTCATCTACTGCAAGTTCAGGTCAGTTAGTCTGCTACATAAAACAAGTTAATCTTTTTCAGCTTCACAGGGTTAAAGAAACAAAAGTTTATTGCCATAACCAAACATTTCTCACTGGACAAGTGCGCAGCAATTATTTAGCTAATGCAAATGACTTTCAATACGCATGCAAGGAACGTATGGGATAATTGTAAGGCAATCTCTTCCACCGACATTTTACAAGTACGCTTTAGGTAGCTATGGAGACGTTACAGCCTTCTTCATTTTGCTGTCATATCTAGACAGCTGTTGATTTCTTTGTAAAATTCCTTGGATCACTGGGGAAGGAAGGGAGAGTTTTAATTATCACAAGGTCTGAGAGTAAGAAGCTGAAGAAAACTGCAACAGATTCTAGATGGAGACAGCAGCACAGAGGCTCCTTACAGGAGGTAGCCGTGAACTCCAGGTCCTGCTTCAGTACTTCTGCAAGCACGGAAGTATGCATACACCACTAGATAGCGTGCAGATAAGAGAAGGATAGCCTCCCAGACAGGTCCAAAATGAAAAGCATTTCTAGCCTGTCACATCATCCTGCACAAAAGGAGGCACTGTCCAAAGACATGCTGTGGTTTTGCTCCAACACAAAACTCTCCAGAGACATGGTGGGTCTCCATCCTTGCAGTCACCATGCTGGGCTACAAAATAATCCCCTCTCCCTCCAAGCAGTTTATGTGGAAGCCTCATCCCCAGCAGATCTTGCAGACAATCAGTACTCCCTCTCCACCCTCCCCAGCCTTGCCATAGACAAGTGCTTGAACAACCCTGCACCTCACCCTCCTTCCAACAACAGCTCAAGAGCTTGCTGTAAACTGAGCAAATGATGGTCCTTATCAGCCGATTCCATCATGATGCCTAAAATGATCTTGAGAGAAGTGCCTTTCACTATATTGACACTTTTATGACCAAACACTTTGGTGCATGAGGATTTAAGACTGCACATTGCAACAAGCAAGTCTGAAACCAGAGATACTGACCTGGAAAACACTGCGTTGCACAGATAAGGACTGTAAATAATTATGGATTTAGGTCCCACTCAGAAAGTCCCTTAGTAATGAGAACAACAGATCAGGCTCCTAACAGATTTTTCCCTTTGGATAAAACAGAAAGCCTGTTCAACAGAAACATTTTTCTTAATTCACCTTAGACCCAGTCACAACAATGGAGGCAGAACTTGCAGAATTATCTCTAACACCAAGCTGCAGGAAGTTTACCAGCACCACCCTGAAAACAAACTTCAATCTTCTCATCTCCACACTACAATTAAAGCCTCATGGCTGTTGACCAAAATGACGCTCTTAAGCAACACTGCAAATGAAGGGAGAGCAAGCAATATACTGCTGGAGCATTTGCACCTATCACAGACCTGTCATTGCTCCTTTCACACAACCATCCTTTTATGCAAAAACATCATCAATACTGCTTTGTTAATTCCTGTGAAGGTTTGGAAAGGGGGAAGGATTAATCATCCTTTAAGCTCCCCAAGAAGAAGGGTGAGGAGTGCCATTACTGCCCCGGGGCCATATGGGTGCCACCAGCTGCTGTGGGTGGAAGCACTTGGTCTAGACAGCATAGACACTTTCACCACCCTCAGTGACAGTCAGATCAGCCCACAGTCACAATGCCCTGGTCGTAGCTTTGCCACATACTTCTGCAGCTGGCATTACTAACCAGCAGCCAGCAAGGCCACCCAGCCCTGGCACTCACCAGTGTAGTGCTGCACTGCGAATGGGGCAAGCCAGCCATGGGGCTAGCCCAGGACTTGCCCATCCCACAGTCAGCTGCTCCCGATACCACCCCAACACCACCAGCAGCATCCCAGTTCCACAGCAGTGCCATGAATCTGGTTGCACACCTCACCAGGTGCCAGAGTCATGCTGCAAGACTGCAGCACCCCCATTCCATGGAGTACAGCCCAGCCTCAGCCATTGCTACCAGATTGGTTACATGACCCTTCCCGGGGTACCAGAGTGGAATGGCACACATCCATATCCCAACCCACCAGCAGTGCTCCTGCTCACCTGGAGAGCAGAGCCACACTGCACACACCTCCCTGGGGTCCCCACCAAAACAGCCTTCTCAAACAAGAGCATCAAGAAGAGATGCACACTCCCCGCCACAGTGTCCAAATTCCTAGTAGTGCTGCACTTCCAAAGGATACCTTCTGTCCAGCACCATCAGAAGTTGTGGTGGTCCTGCCCAGCACTACCAGGAAGTCCAACACCAACTCCAGGATAAGTGAGGTAATCTCCAACAGGATGCTTTCTGGTTAGAACCTGGTAATTACATGTTTCATACCCACGGGAAGGTGTAGACCGAGGTAAGCCACTGTATGCTCTTTCTGGAGGAGGAAAAGGGAAAAAAATAAGCAAAACAGAAAACCAAACAAACCAACCCCACAAAATACAGAAGAAAATCACAGCCTAAGACAAGAAATTCTTCTTTACGGAAATAAGAAAAACAAGTTCTTAGAGCTAAATTAAGCTAAGCCAAGAAACATAAATATGCATTTCTGAACCTTGCCCTGATGCTTCCTTTACAAATATAACAAATCAGAAGTGCTGTCACAAGTTAAATGAGCTTCAGTTAAGTGGAGAGGAAAAAAAATGCTGACGGCTCTGTGATCCAACTGACAAGCTGTTTCAGGTCTGTTCTGATCTAAACCAACTTCCCAGAGATTTAAAAGAAGAGTAAAGAAATAGCCTTCATTGCTTAATCGTGTTTTGGAAGCCGGACAGAAGATACTACAACAAAGCTAGCATCTGAACCCACCAGGAGACATCTAGCTACCATGTGCTTTTCCTGGAGATTAGTTGCTCAACACTTCTTGAAGAAGTTCTCTGTGCACACAGCTGTGGGCAGGAACTGGGAACACTTAAGTATGCCTTGGCTGCTCCAACATGTCCCTATACTCCTCCCTCTGCAGAAGCTACTAACCTGCTAAAATTGTCTGTAACACACATTATGTTCCAGAAGAACAGCCATTTGAACTTCAACCTTGAGAGAAGCCACTACGAACAGCTACTTCAGCCTCCAGCTGCAATGTGAAGATTCCCTGCCTTGCAGCACAAAGGCCCCCAGAAGGTAGGGTACACAAAGGACTTGTCAGCTGCAGTGCAGAGCCACCTATGAGAGATACTGCCAGTGCAGGAGAAAGAACATAAAGCCCCCAGCTGAGCAGCACAGGGAGCACAGCTGTCAGATCACCACCTCCCACTGTTTTGGATAGGGAAATCAGTGCAGTTCCCAGCATCAGGAACACTCCCTTCTCTCACAGACTCATCCACACCCCAGCCTTTGCTTCCTCCTGCATCCTGAACACAGAAGCTCTTAGAGGCAGCACACTCCCCACCCACCTTGCTCCCAATGCTCCTGCGGGATACACAAGGATTGACCCATGCTACATTTCAGCACAGGTTTATAAACCTAAACCAAGGTGCTAAAAGGAGACACTTAGAATCCACAAGAAAAGCTCCCAAGACAAGGCAAAACACCACAATCACACGGCTGACATCTACAGATACCATCTGCATTCAAGAGGAGGTCCCAACAGGCTATACAGTCCCCTTTGCTTGCCAGCATCTTGTTTCCACAGGACTTTTTTCATATGAGTAGACTACCTGATCCAAGTCTAAGGGAAAACAGATTCTGGCAGTCTCCATATGGCAAGAGTGATTTTTTACAAACCCACACCAGCTGTGTCCTTGCTAAGCTGCACAGAACCCAGACCCTTATACTACAGCCACATGAGATAAAGACTATTTTCAGAAACACAGCACGTTCTGAAGACATTCTTCCCCTCCTGCTCTTCAAGGCAGACTTCAATTATCAGCATTACACTCTGACAAACGTTAATTTGTCCTACATACACCTTCACATGCCAATCTCATGACACCCAAAAGCATGGCATCCCAACCTCCAAGGGGCCAGCACGCTCTTCTCTACATCCTGTACATTCCCTGTGATCTGGGCTAGCCTAAATAGCTGATCTCCTTCGACAGCACTTACAGGTTTCCAAGGTTTTGCAAGGGCTGCATTTCTGTCTAAACTGGGTATGTTGCTACAGAAAATATCAAGTCAAGACTTCAAACACCTACCTAGACATCCTGAATTATTCTGGATCCTTTGAATGGACCAGAAGGTCCCTGAACTCTGGAAGCAATCAGAAATTAACTCACTCAGATTAAGACCTGTGCTCTGGAAAGACACTCAGCAACACACAATAGACACCTCAGGCACACTCAGCAAAGACAGCACATCTTCAAAGCATCCAGGGTACTGCAAGAGCCTCTGATGAAGTTCTGTGCACGTAGCAACCACAATCCTCATGCGCTCTACCTGCAACGTGCCTGGGACAGCAGGTAAGCAGCAGTAAGCCACAGGCCACAAAAAACTACTGGGAACAGCACACAGTCTGCAATCCATGCCTCGGTCACTCCTTTAAGCACAAATGTGATCAAACCTTGACCACATCTTAACCCCTTCAGACAGAGAAACCATTTCTGCCAAATTCTGCGTCAAGTGGCAAAGGCCAACAGAACAGCCCCCAAGTCACTCACCCAACCCCTCTTCTTTACAGCAAGGAAAGACATTGTTACTATTAGTGACCTTCCTTCTGAATTTTAGAACTTGGTGTGAAATCCTCAGGACTCACACTGCACTAGGCTGAACCTCTCAGCCTGTGAACACCCAACCACAAAACTGGGAGAGAACCAGTCTCCCATGACCATGCCTGCTGACAGAGCACATTGATGCTGTGGCAGCACAGCTGCTATCTTACCAGCAGCTGTGCTGCCACAGCATCAGTGAACAGTACCACCCTTCCTCATCCCCAAAAACAGATCCTGGTGCTGGTTTGGTAATCACATGTTTGTTCTTGTTTCTATCATTTATAAAAGAGCACTACAGGGGAAAGAGCTGAAAAAGAGGAGGTTGGGGTGTTGTTTGTTTGGCAGCTTGTTTTTACAGTATTAAAGCTATTTTTCTGTTACCAACTAAAAATTGCTCACGTTGTATCTCCCTTCACCACCACTGCAGTGTCTATGAACTATCTGGGTTATATCCCACATTCATATATAAAATATACCCTATACCTTTTCCCTTGATTTTTGTTTAGAATTGATCAGTCCTTGAAAAGGCATGCAAGATCAAATCATTATCATTTCCTTTTATTTTGACACATCTGCTACAGAGCAAGAAAATAAAGTTATTCTCCCAAATCTGCCACATTTGGAGCCATGAGAATTCTTTGCTTTAAAACGTGCTGATTCACACTAGTGGTTATCAGATTTTTCTGGTCCAAGACATAATTAGACAGCTGTCTTTGACAGCACAAAGATTCTCCAGTTTAGAGTTCAGACGTTGCAACAGTCGGCTCAAGTCTCAGCCTTAAGTTTTCCAGTAATATTTAGGAAAAAGCTTACAAAGAAAGATGCAAATACAAATCCACTTTTGGATCAGTGTACTTGATCTTGGAGCCTTTTTGTTCACTGGTGACATTTGATAGGATCTTATTCACACAAGAGCTACATCCAAAAGTTACAACACTGTGCCTACTGGAAGTGTGATTACCATCAAGATGTATGCAAATGGATGCTTAAAGTCACACTTTTTGTTATTTTTATCTTACCTCAAACATCACAAGGCAGAAACTGCTTAAATGGCCTCTGGTCCTAATTCTCCAACACAACCTGCACTGCTTAATGACATGGAACAGCAAACAGGAAAGTGAACTTCCTTACCTTAACATAGACTAGGACACAGGTTTCCAACCTGGTGCTGGACAGGAGATCCAATCTCCTTGCCTGAATGTTCTCATGTAATACAGAGGAATCAGACTTTTGCATCCTCTTGTGGTTTTAAAGAGATTCAGACAAGCATCATGCTTCCAAAGAGAAAGGAGAATGATTCTGGTCTTCATCAAGAGCCATTCCTCACAGTCCTGAGATGACATGCAGAAGACAGAAGACGCTAGGCATGAGAGGGAGATTCAACAGCATTCCCCCCATGCAGCACCTCTAATGAAGAGCATTAGTTCTGTCAGCCTGGAGGGACCAAGCACACTCAACAGCAACAGAGCACAGGACCCCCACCCAGGAGTATGTCAGGCTTGCAAGACGGCACTGTACAACCAAAATCCCTCCCAAGTTCTCCACCTACCTCCCCTACTAATGAAGAAGATGGCCCAAGCAGGGGAAAGGAGAAGAAAAGGTTTAGCTGCAACTGGTTGTATCTAAAGGACCTGCATCTAAATATATTTCCACTGAAGAAACCAACTCTTCACATAATTGGTTTATCTTGGCCTATAGACAGAAACAGGAGAAGAGCAGTTGGAAAAGGACAAAGCTTTATCCCACCACACTCTCCTCGCATACAGCAGATGTCACAGAGGAACAAAGTGCTCTGGAAGCTAAAGGATATCCAGAACTCATAAATACCCATAAGAAGAGCAATACAGATCACGGGCAAGCAACTGCAAATCCAGTGCAATGACTTAATCATTAATGGAAAATTCCAGCCTTGAAGCAGAAATTAAGCACCATCTTGCCAACAAACACGTCTAGAAAAATAACAAAAGGCCACTATCCTCAGCCTGAGCTGAACCAACACACAAGTCAATTTGTGAAAGAAATGGAAAAATAGGGGGGAGGGGGAAATGGATGCATCATTTGCAGCATCTTAAGGTGCGTTCATAGCTGAGCAGCCTTGCTACGGTGCTCCAAACAAGGAGAAATCCAAAGCAAAGATCCTACCAGAAACCCATTAAAATACATCACCCTGTGTCTTAGCACGATCAAGTTACCTGAAGCTGGAAACATGCCACAACTGCAGATAATGGCTTTAAGCTGACAGAGGGGAGATTCAGATTAGACATTAAGAAAAAACACTTCACCGTGAGGGTGGTGAGACACTGACACAGGCTGCCCAGAGGAGCTGTGGCTGCCTCATCCCTGGCAGTGTTCATGGCCAGGTTGGATGAAGCTTTGAGCAATCTGATCTAGTGGAAGGTGTCCCCGCCTGTGGCAGGGGGTTGGAACTGGAGGATCTTTAAGGTTCCTTCCAACCCAAACCATTCTATGGTAACAACCCCATGGCAAGATAAACACTGTCCTCCAAAAGAAGGACCAAGCTTTAACTCTGGATTGGATGCTGACTTCTCCTAATGTTGGGCAAGGGATCTAATCTCTCAAATAACACGAAGTCTTCATTATGTTATGCAAAGATTAACGCTTGTAAACCTGCGATCTTCAAAGAGCTATTTGAAGAGTAAACTTTACTGATTGCTGAAGCTGTCATTAAATAGCCACCTTCTCTCCATTCACACATCACCTATTTAGCAGTCAACTTTCCATCACTAAGATTTTCCAGCCAAAACACAGGGAAGGCTGATGCCCTAGTCCTACTCCAACTGAAACAAAGTCAGTACAAACGCAAAGACTGGCAAAGGGAGAAACCTGGACACAGCACATCTGCTAAGGAGACACTGCAACACACTGGTTAGGCTCTGGACACACAAATACACAGTATGGCAAGACAGGGAAGGAATTTATACTAGATGCTAAATAAATGTCTGGGTATAAACACCAGCAGTAAACAGAAGGCAAGGCAACGTAGTTTACCTCTCCTGAGCTGGATCCAAGAGAAAAGTCACTAGTGGGATGACCAATGCGGTATCACAATTACAAATGGGGGGAGGAGGCATTATTCAGCCTAAGTACAGGAAAGCACTCAGTGGTTTTATGTATGAAGGTATTAAGTGTTTTTATGTATTCTTAATGCACAGCTGTATGCACAAGCTCCACACAAACAGGCGCAAACACAACAAAACATGCCTGACCCTTCCATAAATCTGTTCCTTACGTTAATAAATTTACAGATGTGGTTTGGCCAGACAGAAATAGGTCAGATCATAACTGTGGAGCTTTAAAGAAGCAACAAAACTTGAGTTTTGCTTTGAAGCCTGAAAATAACAAAAGCACCAGAAGAAGCTATCCCAGGTACACCAACCTAACTTGCATACCACCAGAGGTGGAGGTTACCATCATGCAAATTCAGCAGTGGGGCTAGGACTTTTACAGACCCCCTCTAACACCACAGGAATTTCCGGGATACTCCATTACATCCCTAAATCCTGCCTAGTATTTGGGCTCTTACTTTCCCTGTTGAAAACTATTGCAAGTTTTGCAAGTATTGACAACTATTGATAGTGGACTATCAAGTCACAGGTATTTATTTTTCACACTACTCTGGGAGTCAGGAACACATTTTCAGACTACCTGAACCAGACTTGTGATCTGGCCACCACTCTGCACTCTCCTCACCTTCACAGAAAACAGATAATGCAAAGCACAACAAAGGAAATTAGTCATTCAAATGAGTTTACAGCAACACCATCTTGTCCCGAGTGTAAGCCAAAGGTATATTTTGATGCAATCACACCACTGTTAAGAAAGTGACTAAACCTTCTTTGGTTTTAAACCTCTTCAGGGGAAGGATTTTCACTCCATTGAAACTGCTCCTTGAAGTAGTGAAAGCCAGAAACATCACAGAAACTCCATTTGGATGGACTCACGAGACACAAAACCTCCTGAAGGACACTGTACTCTGCACCTCGTAACATGCAGCACTGCCTGCTTATCCTCAGGCCATCCAGACCTGACCAGTGAGCCAGGACCAGACCTCATCCTCCTCATCACCAGTGAGCAATGGGACCAGACAGGCTGGCAGCACCACCTGGGAACCTCAGTCACTTGGGAACGGCTATAATTTCAGGAATGTTAACAATTGTCCTTATGTTGACAAGGGTTACCAGTGAAGTTTCCCCAATTACTGCCTCAAATGCTCACATCAGGACCCCATTCCTTCCTGCACTGTGTTTTACACTGCACAGCGTAACCCAAAATGGAAACTGGACTTGGGTCTAAATTGGGAAGGAAACAGATGAGATTCACCACAGCTTTCTGCCCCATGTGACATCCCTGACTTCAGGGCACTCCACCCTGTGTTCCAAGGAGAAGCAGAAATGTTACTCACCAGATTTTCCAGAGCGTGGATCTGGTGCAGACACATGTGCACAGGACACATCAACTGAAATATTCCTGAACAGAAGAGATCCAGCAAATGGATGAAAATCCAGGGCAAAACTCACTGAAGCCAAGGAAGCACTTGAATCCAGACCCATACGTATGGGCTCGGGCTCTTGCCCTTATCCCCTTTTAGAGGGTCAGAGTGGCTGCTGAATACCTAACAGCACCTTGTTGAAAGGTGGCATGCCTCAGAGCAGGAGCAATGCTTCTAAAGAGAGAACTCCCTGCTAAGGGCCTCATTCCACAGCCCAACAAACAGGTGAAGCTTTCACTGCCTTCAGGGATGACAGAAACATCACAACTCCCTGCACAAAACATTGCCCCTAATTTACGCGCAACACTGCATGCCGCTGATGGCCATACTCGCGTGCAAACCAAACACTTCTCTCTGCTTTTAGGAGATGATCTTTTTGATACAGCTTTTCAAGAAACTGTGCTGAATCCTGTTGTCAAAACTCCCTTGGGACAGGTATTAGGTCAACTAGGAAGCATTTCGTCCTTAATTCCTTACTGACATGAAGAAGTTAGAAAGCCAATATCCTTGCTGCATTGGGAACAGACTTTAAGCAGATTTCAGTTTGCCTGGTTTTCAGGATGCCTCTCAAACCAATGTGCCATGCTGCTTGAGCACACTGGCTTTACTGAAACCCTTACTCGTGGTTTTATTATAATCACGAGTTCCTTTCATCCTTCACAAATGTAAATCCTCAAGCTATAGCTGCAACCTTTAATAGAAGCAATAAATCTGGAGCTGGCACACTGAAATATCTTCCTCTCAGTTATTCGATCATGTAAGCACGGAGAATATTCTCACTCCGTGACCCATTTTTGCTGTTTACTTTTTGGAACTCAGAGACACTCGTATTGCTCAATCATGCTGCCATTGCACTACGTACCACAGTTTATACACTACGCTGTTGGTAGTATCTGCACTTGGGCCAAAACAAGAGCCAGCACTGTTTCTGAAGGCTCAGACACAGCCAAGCCCAAGTCCACCACTTCATCTGTGGTTTTGCACAGTATCAGTAGTGCTGCACTTCCACGAGAGAGCACACATGTTGTCATACGACAGCCAAGCGTTTAATACCAAAGCCGGAGCTTAGTTTTCCCCCCGCAGAAGTAACTACATAGGTGTAAAGCACTGTTTTACTGCTGCAGCCAGCATGTATGTGAGCTAGCAGAGCGATTCCAGCTTTTAGAAGTCACAGACCTAAACCAAACAGACTTAGAAGAAATAATTACAGGATGTAAGAACCCCAGGCCTTAAATCAAAACATGCTTAGTAGTTCAAGATAAAACTCTCAACTGAAGTTTCTCAGTGCTTGCGGCTCAAGTGTCCCGCTAAAACCTTAAAAGATTAAACCGGAGCCTACCGCTTCCCAAAAGTTCCTTAAAGCACGTAAGTAAGCTACAGGAGCTCAGGAGCCCATTACCGACCCTCCCTCTGAAACCGCTCTCCTTCCCCCTTTGAGCCAGCATGCAGTACAAGCAGCACGGGAATACCTAACCGCAGCTTGAAGAAAGACAGGGTTTGGGCAGGGGGAGGAAAGCTGGCGCCGAAGCCCCTCTCCGCACCCGGAAAGCTGCCCGCTCCGGCGGACACGCGGCGTGTGTCCCTCCGGGCGCCCGTTCTCCGGAGCACA
>JASSUY010032163.1:0-10529 GCA_032466535.1 Forpus xanthops
AACTGGGAGATACTAGCAGACAGCTTTGCTTTGTAGAAATGAAGAGATTTTTCATTTATATTGCTTTAAAAGCTGGATGGAATAAGATGAAATAGTGTTAAGAGGGTCAAAGTACAGATCTGGATTTCTAACAGGCTTTGGGTGTTAAACAGCTAGGTCTTTTTTTTTTTCTTGCATTTTCTTTTTAAATTTTATTTTTTTTTGCCTAATTTTATTTTTTATTTTGACCTACTTCTAATAAACCAGAATTAATCCCTAATTAGAAGGAAAGGGGTTCTAGGCTTTTTCCTTCTCCTTTGTTCATGAAACTACTGTTGAGCACGAGGCTCTGGCATAAAGCTTCCTTCACAGCAGCAGTAAGAAATTCTTTTCACTTCTGGAGTCTGTAAGTTTGGTAAAAGTCTCTTCCTTACCCTGAGGCCAGTGATGTCTGTAGTTTAATTTAAGGCATTAGAGAGAAACAATTAGTTTGCCTGGTGCCTAAACTGCTGCTGAACCAACAACCGCAGAAGCTGAATCTTTAAAAAACTCCTCATGACTTTATTTATCTGGACTCTCAGTTGCCATCCAGATGTAAGAAATTACTTCAGTTCATTTTAATTCTTGTCATTTTCTCAGCATTGTGCTACTTTAGGAGGCAAATAAATGCAGTAGGAAGATACCTATAGATGTGTTCAGCAGCTGGAGGGTTTACGATCTAACCTAAAAAATGCAAGTTAGTTTTCTTGTTGTAATTAATACCAGCAACGTTTCTGCTGAATGCTTCTGTGTGCCTTGTAGAGATCTTCATGTCTCAGCAGTGGGTTGAAGCTCTGAGGAGCACGGTTTCTCTCACCAGCCATGACTTTTGCTGAATGGATTTGTAAACCTACATGAACACTCGTAAAACTAAGTCCCAGGCTTCACAACTCCAAATTCTAAAGCAATCAATGTAACCCAAACTTTCTATCAGATATAAAATTTATTTTACAGAAGCAAAAGTCTCCAAGCATTTTAGCTGATAGTATTTTAAGCCTTAAACTGTGGTTAAATACTCTTGTCCTAAAAGCAAAGATCCCTGCTCTATTGCAAATATTATCATGGTGGTTTTTTGTTTTTTAAACATTCTAAAGGTAAAATCAGCACATGAATGATTGGTCATTTTAGATAAAATAAATTACTGTTAGCTTCGAGTGGGTACTTGAGGCTTACATTAATAAATATTTTCTACTGTGGACCATCTAAAAAACCTAGTACAAATGAGAAAAGTAGCAAAGGGAGAAACAATCCAGACTGCCTTCCTACAAACACCAGGGACGTATCTGAGAATTTAGATGTGCCTGTTACTGTAAAAGCAATGTATTCTGGTAAACAATCCAAATTCATTTCAACCACCTGAGGCCCAGGAGAAAAGTGACAAAGTTTCTGTCAAATCTGCACTTGGTGTTTTGTTTTGCAGTGTTTCAGGAAGAGGCACAGTGCCTGCCATTATGCAGAAGAGAAAAAGTACATTTAGGTCCTTTCCAACCCAAACTATTCTATGATTCTATGATTCTGTGATTTTCATCATAAGAAAGTGGACTTCACATCATTTCCTAATTTCTGTAAAGTAACAAAAAACCTACACTATATGTCTGTTTTCCTAGTAATTATCATGCTGCTGTTGCTAGACAATAATATTGTGATTTGTTTGGATTAAAACCAGTTTTGTTTTTTTTTTTTTTTAAAAAAAAAGGCACAAAAGAATTATGTATCATCTGCCAAACAGATGAAGCTAAGATTTTCTCACAAAAGCATACATAGGGTCTGGATAATTTGAGGATGTAGTTGAGAGAGATAATGGGAAAAATGATTAACAATATGTATTCCAGAGGCTTCCAGCTGGACATGAAATGAAAATAATGACTGTAAGGATGTCATTCTGCTCTTTGATAAATCTCATAATTATTATCAGATCCATATCTGATAACAACCAGCTATGAGAGAAAAATCAAGCTACTTTTATCAACTCACTTTTTCCATTGGCTTCTTGACCTCAGGTTGGTAGAAAAAAAAAAATATTTAAAATTTTTAATTTTTATAAATATATTTATGTTAGCCTTTCTCACAGATCTTTTCAGTTGATGGGTATACTTAATGTAATGAGAAAACTATTGAATTTTAGAATTGTTTTGGCTGATTTCAAGACCATGAACAACTAACCTACACAGGAAAGAGATCGGCTCTTTAGTTGGGTCTAACCTAAAATGCAATGTGCTAATAGAAAAAAGTACTAATTTCACTAATCCTGTTCTACTGGAATATCTTCTTTAGCTTGACAAAGCTAAGCTGTGCATCACTGCTAAATTAAGGTGTGGTAAAATTAGGTCTTTTCACGTTTTCCTGGTTTAAATCATGTAAGCTGAACTGGTGAAAACACACTGCTTATCCCAGCCAGATTAAGGCAGGGCAATTGTGCAAAAGAGAGGAATTCTCAGTTTTAACTTCAGGTTCATGTAATTTTCACCAGAATGATGCTCATTTTTTTTATTGCTCACACTTATTGTAAAAAATTAATCAAGGTGAACATCAGATTTTTAAAAATCATTTCTATATTCCTTATCTCCAGGTCCCCTTGATTTTCAATTCACGTGTGCTCTATTTAAAAGTATCACTATAAGCTACTTCACAGTTTATGAGGTCATAACACCCTGAATATACAAACTCCCATATTCAGGTACTCATGAAGTTGTACTCCCTCTCACAACTATAGATGCTCTGATAATCTAAAAGACAAACATCTCTGATTTCCTCTAGGCACAACTAAAATATTTAAGGTCTCTGACCAAGAAACTGTGCTTACATTTGCAAGATGCTTTGATAAACTAAATAGAAAGTTCTGAGTAAAAATATATATCTTAGGCTAAAAAATCTTCATTCTTCAAATTGTTAATTTTTTGCAAAAGCACATGTGATTCAATAAACAAACCAGCAGAATTTTACTTGCCAGTTATTTATCAAAACAAGCACACCTTTTTATTATAAAAACTAAGAAAGATAATAATACAGAATTGAGAGTAATTGCAATGCAATTTATGAGTAAATAGGCTTTTTGTTCTTTCTTTTTTAAGTCACAGATGCTTTAATATGAGCAAACTGAGCCTTTGCTTGGCTGTTTAGTTCGCATAATCCTTCCTGTATTCTTTCCTTTTCTGGTATGAGTAGATGGAAAAAAGATATCTTGAATTACAATCCTTCGGGTTTTACTTAGTCTTAATCCAGGTGCACTTTAATTATTTGATTGCCCTGTTCAGTACTTCGCTGTCTCATCATCAGTGAATGCAGCATTATAAAGTAGGGTTCTGAAACTACTATTGAACCTATCATTACATAGGAGAAAATTACTTTTTTTTTGTCAGCTTGGTATATAAACATCTATGTCTTAAAATACATAGGTAATATCTTGGGAAGTTAGATGGTAATATAGGCAGTTTAGGTGAAACTGTGCTCTTAATCAGAAAATCACATTGCAAATCTATTAGAGGACTGCAGATTGTTTAGTCTCAAAATTTTCTAGCAGTGATTTTCCCTTCTGAACTTTTCCTTGCTCAATAGGTAGTGTTATGCTTCTCTGAATTCTCCAGGAGTAGGCTGAGAAAGGAGGTACTGAACTGAAGTGAGTCATTCCCAGGCCACTCACAGTGCAGGCTAAACTGGGGTCTATCATATCAAAAGCTGAGACAAAAAAAGCACAGCTTTTCTTCCTGTTTAGGATGCAAAATTAATTCTGTTGCGGTACTTAAGCAAAGTTTTAGCAATGACTAAAATGGGCCAACAGATTGTAGATAGCTATGTGGCTGTGCCAGAAAGGGTCTATCTCCTTCTGTCTCTTCACCTCCTTCAGGTTCACCTCTCCTAGCAGCCTTCGCACCTTTCAGAACATAAGAATCTGCTTCGTCTCTTTTCCCTTCCCCTCGTCACCACTCACAGCGACATAGCTCTGCTGTTCTGCAAGCATTCTCTTCAACATTTTTTTCCCCATTACAACTCATTCGGTTTCATCTTTTCCAACATGAAACTCTGTTCTGGCTGCCCCATTTTCTCCATCCTCTGGCACACTTTGAGCAGAGCACTGTAGGGATGGGGCAGTGATGCTCCAGTAGAGTTGTCCTCTGGATTTTTACATGTAGGAGTGAAAAAGGCAAATGATTTGCCCATGTTTAAAGTTTACATGGGTAATATGCTGGTTTGGTGCTTACCACATTACAAAGTACTCAGCCTTATTCCATTCAATATCTTTCCAGACTCTAAATTACATTGTGCTTGGTGTTCCACATTTATACAATAGTCAGATCTGACAAAATCTGTGTGCATAAGGAGGATAGTGTGACAAAGATATTTACTGGGTGAATAAACTGCAGGAAAATGTGTAAAACTGAGCTCAGGAAAAATATAAGTGATGTAACTACAGGATTTTTTTTTTTTTTTTGTTTTTTTTTTTTTTTTGACGTGAAAGAGATTAGTGGCTTGGCTAAAATTTACCCAAATCATGCCTCATAGTTTTGGCTTTCTCAAATAGCAATATGATGGTTCTGGATACACCTCAAAACCTCACATCTTCTGAGAAAGTTACTGTTACTAAACTGAATAGTTAAATATTTCAAAATATTGTATTGAAAAGGTTATTCTATTTAAAATATGTTTATCTTTTATTTATTTATATGTACCATATAGTGGCATAGAATAAAAATCTAGCAAAATTTAACTCATATATTTTAATGTCAATTACTATGAAAGCCGAAAGTCTCTGAAATTTGAAAAATTTCTGAAAGTGTAATTAAAATGTAAATGTAGATGAAAAATAGGACTAACCTTTTTGAAAAATTATAAAAAAATATCTGTTTTCACCCACCACTGGAACTATGTTAATGTTTTTATATATCTAAAATTCTATTTAAAACTCAAAAATCATTTAAGCTCAAACTTCTATGATATTCACAAGACATTATAAAAACACCTTCGAACATGCAAGTGGTCCTGTTTCTGCCTTTAAAACAAGTATTATTGAAAAACTATTTTCACATTGCCAAATTATTCAATTATAGTAGTCATAACTATGCCCCATTTATATTCAATAGATATACTTGCATCAACATTGCCATCCAGATATCCATATTTGGCCATTAGACAAGAGTAAACTAGTATTAAATTTCACATTAGAATAAAAAAAAAAATCTAACTGATAATTAAACAAATCAGCAATTAAATTAGATCCAACTATTCAACGAGGAAGACTATAAATAAAAAATCAACTATTGAAAAGTTACTGCTGTAAATAGAAACTCTACTTTGGAGTTTAGTTCATATTCACTACTACTCATTCAAGGATTCAATGGTTTTAAGGAGAGCTTTATGTAGGATATATATGAGGGTGAATTATCAGAGGAGCATGAAAATTTTCAGAATGAATGAAAATTCCATGAACTAGGATTCACTTGAAGCATAGACAAGAAAAATGTACAAATATATTGTTTCCAAAGACAGGAAATTTCAAGACAGACTGTAAAACTGAAATAAAAATTATTTCATATCAATACTGGAAAAATTGAAACATGCATATTCTCTGCGTAATTTGAGTTTGATTCATTATCCTCTCAACTTTTACTCTATTATCTTTCTTACACATACAATAATCAGCAAATTCATCCTAGTTAGAGAAGAAAGATTTTTAAACATCTTTGACAAAACAAAATCTTCTAGGAAAAAAAGAGACATGAAACAGCCAGTACAGTTTTCCCTCCAATCCTGCATGAACATAAATGCTAGGTCTGGAAGGAGAAATACAGATCCATTTGCTATTAAAATTTCACTTCAGACCGTTGTCATTAATCTTTCCTGTGATAAAGAAGACTGGAAAGCTACAATGATAATCCACAAAACAGGTTAAAATTAGATGAACTATAAGCACTAACATTCCTATAGAATTAGAAAATGCTTTAGTGTTGTTTAACATGGAATTACTGAAGATGGAAAAAAATAGGAATCCCTAATTTAGTGTATGAAAACAAAGATCGATGGCCTTGTTTGTCTTTAAAACTTGCTGAAGTATTTTGACGATGCAGTAAGTTATTGTTGTTGTGCTCTCCACACTTAATGTGCAGTTGAAGCTGACTTTCTTCCAGGAATATAACTGACAATGATTGTGGTCAAACAGCATGACATAGAGAAACTTTGAGTCAGTTCTTTATTAATAGGAAGAAGAGTTTCTTTAGTCAGGGACCTTAACTATTTTGGTTTTGCCTAGTGGAAAACAGGGATGTTTCTCCTTCGTATTATCAGAACATCCATAGTTTTGAAAGGGAGTACAATTTCACAAGTACCTAAGAGTTTGGGAGTCTGTACATTTGGGGAGTTATGATAACCTAAATTCTGAAGTAGCTTAGAGAGAGATTTTTAAAGGCTCTTCAGTGTTAAAAGATGCAGGACGCTTTCAGTAGCATTTACAAAGTAGAAAAGTATCTAAAGATCCTAAATCTCACACTGGCAATTTCAGTAGGCATGTACAGGTACTTTAATGTCTCAGTTTCTCAAAAATTGTGTTTCTTTATTCTGCTCATTACTATAATGTTAAACCTTTTTGTATGTGATGGAATAACAGAGCACTTAATCATTCTAAATGAGAATTAACTGAGAGTTAGAACCTTCATTTTCCCAGATACTCTGTGTCACTACAGGGTCATGTCTGTATAAGGCAGGTTTAGTAGAATGCTCAGTAGGCATCCTGAAAAATAGCTGATGTTGGTGATTCTTGAAGGCTGCTTAGGAAACTCAGATAAGCATGGAAATTTCTGGATCCACTCCCAGATTCACTGTTTAAGGGCCATTTGCTAGTAAGCAGGTCTGGATTACATTACAAATGATTGCTTAGTTATCTTGCCCCATTGTATTTGCCTGCAAATCCATACTGCAACAGAATGGTCACTACTGCAGAAGCTGGAGGCACAGGCAAGAAAGCTGCAAACTTGGTTTAAAATAGATGAATAAAATAAACATGAAGTGTAAATAGCCACATTTGCACAAATAACTGACTGATTAACTAGTCTCATCATTTGCTTGCTTTCAGCACATATTTGCACCTGGGGTGATGCACCATATCTTTTCCTCTATCAGTATTTTGAACTTTGTTGTTGAGCTCCGTTCTAACAGGAACGCCCTGCCCTGCATGCTGGCTGTGGTGGTGTGAGCAAACCATTTCCTGTTTGGATTAAATATGATTATTTTCAGCTGATGTAAGCAGTGCAAAGGGAAACATCCAGCAGCAAGTCTAGCAGGGCTCCTTGCGGTATAGCTGTGATGGGGTGCTTTTGATGCTTGCCAATGCATGCCAGGATGTCTTGAAATGTGAAGACCCATGTGTGTCTTAGACACCAGTGCAGCTAAAGAAGGTGGCATTGATGGCAGAAGATAAAACAGAACATTCCAGGATCCTACCTACCATCAGACAACTGCACTATGCAGTCACAAACAGATGACTCACTTTTTTTGTGCATGTGGATGTGTGCATACCTTAGTGTTACATGTCGCTGATCTGTTGGAAGCTACTTTAACTGTCCAGTTTTCAGGTATATGTAGATTGTATTCAGACAGTGTAGTTTCTTCTATAGCTATTTTGCACTGAAAAGGGCAGGAAACTGTGCTTGAAAATTAAAAAAAAAAAAAAAAGAAAAAAGAGAGAAAGAATTGGAGGGAGAATTGTTTTAAGTTTGCATGTTCCTGAATTACTGCACATTTAATACCTCACTCATCTATTAATCCAGCCTTTGTGCTTGATGCATTTTCTCTTAATACAAATATCTATTCCAGCACTCTAAAATGACAGCTCTTGGGCCTGGCCTGATGCAGCACAAGGTAAGTTAGGGTAGTTCTGCTGAAATCTAAGTGTTTGAACAGAAGGGATGCCTGAGATTACAGTGGGAAGTTGCTCTTCTGCCTCTGCAATAATCTCTGAGAAACCAGATGCAGGTGCAATGACAATTATTTGCACAGTATTGTTAAATGAGATTGTGGTTTTTGCACGTTTGTAGTGGGGACAGAAGTCCACCAGGAAACAGATTGAAAACCCAAGATATTCTCTTCTAAACTTGATTCCATTCTCATTGCCCTCTGCATCAAGCTAAGGCCACTTTCAAGAGGCTAAGACTGGTCCATATAGTTTTGTTTAATGAAATACATGAATAATTTTAGAGGTTTGCCTGCTTTGGGTGGATCAGTCGCTTCCTAGTTTGCATTAAAGCTCACTTCCTCTGCAACCATGCTTACGCACCTTACACAGTGTATTTGTAGTTTCTCAAGTGCCTTAAAATAAGGTGCTTCTGTAAAAATCTGATGTCATTAAACACTGGATAACACACTGTCAGGTAGAAACACAGGTACATAAATAACATGCAAGCAGCAAATTCTGTTTTTTGAAGAATGACAGTAAGGAGGATGATTTGGGTGCTTTTCCCTTCTTTTTCCCATCTGTTCTCAATTATAAGAAACTCCTCCCACTAGTTTAAAGGAAAAGCGTACACCCTGCAAAGCCTCTCATCTCTGTACAATATGTGACATCTGCATGTAACAGATGGGCTTTCAGGTTTCTTCGTCACTAGCTTTATTTCTCAGGATCTATGACTGCAACACCTAAGGTCCTATTCTCAAGATGTAGAAACAAACTCAAAATAAAAAGGCCTCACACTTGCTGTCCCTGTTCCTGAGCTCAGATCAGGTGGACAATACAATACTATCTACCATTAAAGTCTTTATTTCCAACCAAGCAATACCTGTGAGTTGGGAGAAAAAATAAATTTTCTTTTCAGCTATTGGAAGGAAACTGTTAGTGAAGGCTGATTTTTTCTTTGAGTTTTCTTTTTTTTAACAGCAAAGTCTGTATGAATGTTCTTGTTGCCACTGTAGCTGGGCCATGCTAGGGGCAGAAGGTTTCCTCTTCAAAGTGAAAAAGTTGTATTATTCATTTCACACTGGGACTTGTGCATATGAGAAGAAAATCCAGCACTCCTCATCTGTGTCAATGCTCATCCTGTTCTGAGTCAGACCAACAAGTCCATTGCATGCTCCAATCATGGAACAACATACCTGCCTACCTTCCCATGACTCTTGCCCCAAAGTTAAGCCTCCTAGGACATAACAGTGGCTTGATTGGCCACAGTTTTAAAAAGTACCTGGTGCTTCTGAGCACCTTATTTTAATACCTTCATAGTTAATTTTATTTGACTTAAAGGGATATTATTCCATAGTGCACATGTGGTCTGAACTTGGAATTCAACGAGGCTACCCTAAGCTTTTTTTGGGCCTAAAAATGCAAACAGACTAACATTTTGGTTATCTGTCAGTTTCTTCAAATGGCCTAGAATATCTGAGGGCTGCGATCCCCCTTCTTCTCTTTCATCTCATCTCTTCCACCTTCCAGCATTCTGGTCATTTCTTTTCCTGTGTCTGATTCTGTCCTTCAGTTTCTCCTTCCATGATTTCTTAAATGTTAGAGCTGCCCCTCTTGGCACCATGCATTTCCCATAAGCCATCCAAGTGCTTTATCTGCCAGTGTACTCATCCTGGCAATGCATTTCCCTGCAGTCCAGCGACATTTTTCTCAACAGCAGCTAACTTTCATCTATCGCTGCTGTGACTGACAGAAATGCTGTTGCTTAGAGGGAGTTCAAGACCTGGTGAGAAAGGACAATCTACTGCTTCCTGTTGTCATACAGTCTCAGGACACTGGCAATCACTCAGTGGAAGCTGGGAAATCTCAGGACTGTTCTGTGGGCAGCTATGAATCACGTATGAATGAGAAGGCATTTAATGCTGTAAGATGTGAAGGAAAATTTAAATGAGGATAGGAAGTGACCTTTCTTGTGCAACTTACAAAAAACAGATATTTGTCTAAATAATACGGTGTTTATTTCAGCCCACAAGACACAGAATGTGGAGGAGGGTTAAACTGGAGAAAGGAAGAAATAATAGATGAACAGTGGCTATTGAGAAGTGGTTATTGATCAAAGAACAGCAGTTCAAATGGTTTTGAAATAACATGAGCATAACTAATTAGCTCACAAATTTAAACAATATGTACAACGATGGTAACCCCAAAGTGGATCCTGGACTGATTAATAGTTTTGGGCAGTGCTACAGAATTCCCACCTATAATAAATATCTCTAACACTATGGGAGGGCAGAACACAGTGAATGCTGGTGTCCACTAAATATTACTTGCTGTGACTCCTATATGTCACCATACAGAGCAGCGACTGATTGAAGTATCAACACATTGACCATTTCTTCCCACTCTTGAATGAAAATGAACATCTGGGATGGCTGTTCTTTCCTACAAGCAAAAGTAAAAGAGAGACAACATTTTCTCTGACAAAGTATTCATCAGAAAACAGCAGTTTGCTGCTTGTTAGAATTTTTTTTCCAGGCTATGTTAACTTTCAAAAATTCCCTTTCCTTTCCTTTCCTTTCCTTTCCTTTCCTTTCCTTTCCTTTCCTTTCCTTTCCTTTCCTTTCCTTTCCTT
>JASSUY010032163.1:16311-85869 GCA_032466535.1 Forpus xanthops
TAGGTGGACCACTCGGTGGATAAAGAACTGGCTGGATGGCCACACGCAAAGAGTTGTGCTCAATGGCTCAATGTCCATCTGGAGACCAATAACGAATGATGTCCTTCTGGGATTGGTGTTGTGACCAGTCTTGTTCAACCTCTTTGTTGGTGACATGGACAGTGGAATTGAGTACACCCTCAGCAAGTCTGCTGATGACACGAAGCTGTGTGGTTCAGTTGATACATTGGGGGGAAGGAATGCCATCCGGAGGGACCTTGACACACTTTTGAGGTGGGCTGATGTTGATGAAAAATTTAACAAGCCGGCAGTGTGCACTTGCAGCCCAGAAAGCCAACTATATCCTGGGCTGCATCAAAAGAAGTGTGACTAGCAGAATGAGAGTGGTGGTCCTGCTCTTGTGAGACCTCACTTGGAGTATTGCGTGCCGTTCGAGTGTTCTCAACATAAAAAAGACATGGAACTGTTGGAACAAGTCCAGAGAAGGGCCATGAGGATGATCAGGGGACTGGAGCACCTTCCCTATGAAGATAGGATGAGAAAGTTGGGACTGTTCAGCCTGGAGAAGAGAAGGCTGCGTGGAGACCTCATTGCAACCTTCCAATATCTGAAGGGGGTCTATAGGGATGCTGAGGAGAGACTTTTCATTATGGACTGTAGCAAGAGGACAAGGGGTAACGGATTCAAACTTAAATGTGGAAAGTTTAGATTGGATCTGAGGAAGAAATTCTTTACTGTTAGTGTGGTGAGGCACTGGAATGGGTTACCCAGGGAAGTTGTGAATGCTCCATCTCTGGTGGTGGTCAAGGCCAGGTTGGACATAGCCTTGGGTGGCATGGTTAAGTGTGAGTTGTCCCTGCCCCTGGCAAGAGGGTTGGAATTGGATGATCTTAAGGTCCTTTCCAACCCTAACTATTCTATGATTCTATGATTTAAGCCATTTGAAAGCTAACCTTACTAGAAAGTTAAAAATTGGAAAATAGAAATTAATTTTTATTCATTTGTTTTAGAAGGGATTGCTAAAATGGCAACTAGTAGATAAGTGCCAAAAAAAAAAAAAAAAAAAAAAAATACAGTTATGTTCAGATAAAATGTTATGTAGTTGCTGAAAATACAATCTTAGTTTAAGGCAATTTCTCTTTTATTACCAAGATGAGCTATAATAATAGAGGTTTTGTAAACTATGATTTTCAGCCTTCTGGATATATTCTCACTATATTCAAAAGAAAGATCTTTGCCTCATAGAAGCAGCAGCATATGCAATTAATGAGGTCTAAGTGAGTGCATCATCATACAACCATATTGATCAGGATGAATATTGTACTTGTTAACTTGTAAGTTTTAATAATATAAATGGTTTATTAATCTATTTTCACGTAGGATGATTTCCACACAAGCAATTATAAGGTAGTGCTTGCAGGTAGCAAAAAAAGAAATGGACTCACACAAGGTTTTGAATAAACCCAATTGAAAGGATGTTACAGACTGAGTGAAAAAAAATAATTTCACTTATTGATGAAATATGTAAGTGAAGCAGAAAAATAGGCTAAACTATTTGGTCTTCCTAGTTCAATATCTGTAATAGCACAACACAGTTCTTTCTCAGCCAACTTATGGGAAGACTCGTGTTTATGGAGGGAATTGTGGAAAGTAATCAGGAGTCAGCTGATCACTGCAGTCTATCTGTTAGCCCGGAAATTCTAGCAAAAATCAATTCAGAGCTAAGTAACTGAACATAAGTTCAAAGTGAAGAGAAAGTTGTTTGAGTATTTCCCTTTGTAATTGTGGAGGAACATTTGTATAATTAAAGCATAAGTATAAAAACAACCTAAAAGGGCTGATTAAAAAAAGAGAGGAACATGTTTAGGTAAAACCCTAAAGACAAAGACACAATGTTTACATTTAAAGTAGTGTTGGAGGGAAAAGAGAATTTGGTTTAAAGAATGGAGTTGACCTAGGTAGATCTTTAGGTGAGAGAGATGATGTAAGCATGGATATTAAGGCTTTACATGTGCCGGAGTCAGGAGCTGGTACAAGGTGCCTCTACTGAATGAAATGTTAACTCACTGGACAGAGAAAATTCCTAGAGTCTAGTATGTGATCTAGAATAGCGTATTACAGATTGATTCTGTATAGAGAAACTTCAATAGTCAAGGGCACTACAGTTTACGTGCCTCAATTCTTCTAGGATAAATTAGGATAAAATAATAAATACAAGTAGAGGCACTTTCTCTTTCTACTACTTGCTCAGCTGTAATGGAATGTGAAACTGAGTAGAAGTGATTTTGTATGACTGTGAATTCAGAATTCATTCAGCAAATTTGTTCAGTGCAGTTTCTACTAATTTTAATGCAGTAAAAATAGCTCTGGAAATATCTTTATCTCATTTCCTCCTGAATTAAGAGCACTGATATTTGTAAAAATCAATCAATGAGGGAAGGAGATCTTTTGAGGGTTTACAACTCTACTATAAAACAAATATTGAGGCAAAAAAAAGTTTTTCTTGAATTCTGGTAAAAAAATCAAGTCAGGTCCAAATCATCAATAATCAATAAAACAAAAAAACAACCAAAAAACAAAGCCAAAAATATACCCCACCCAACAAAATACTCAACCAAAAAACAAGCAAACCCAAACCAACCCCAACATTAAATTCAAATCATTGAACAAAGTCCAGGAAATGGGATTTAAGGATTCTTTCATCTTCAGCTAACATTGGTGAACTAGGAGGAAATGTTAAATGAAGATCCCTAGAAAATCTGGTTAAACATTCAAGAGCGTAAATTCTTCTGTGGAGCAAATAGATCTCAGAGTTTCCTTGTACATTCATTCATGAAGAAGGTTATGTAGCTGTCTTGGCTAGATGCATGGTCACGATAGGAGAGGATAAGGTCTCCAATACTGGCAAAGCAGAAAAGGGATTGACCAGAAAAACTGACATAACCTGAGACTCATAAGTCTGTCACATTCTACCCTATGAGGTTTTTTGGGGGGGGGGTTTGTTGTTATTTGTTTTTTTTTTTTTTGTTTTTTTTTTTTTTTTTTTTTTTTTAATCTTCCTGGAGTTTCAAAGTGGTCAAATATTTTCTTTTTCAGCTGAGCAGAAGAAAAGTAAATTCATTTTTTTGAACAAGACCTAGATAGCAGCGGTAAAACCTGAGTATATTTCTGTGGCCACACTAAAAATGACTCCCTGAAAACGGGGGATTGTAATGGGAGTGCTGGCACAATCCGATTCCTACCTATCACTTTGCAAGCTGTGCTGTTATAATAAGAAGAAAAGGTTGTGTCTTTGGTGTAAAACTGATGGAAGTTAGTAATGCTGGGTGAAAATATGCAGCTCATTTAAAGGAGAAGAAACTGTAACAAAGTAAATGAATCACATAAAAAGGTAAAAAAAAAAAAATAAAGATAGCTAGGCAAGAAATGAAAGACACGCAAAATATAAGGGAAGGAGAATTTTTTCCCCCATTCAGCATACCCTGAGAAGCTGATTGTCATTGAATTAGCAGCTGAGAGTTTGATTAATCTATCAAAAAGGGTCTGTCTCCAGTCACTAATCGGGGAGCTATGAAAACTCTGTGGGTCCCTAGAGGCTTCTGTATGACCAGGTGTTCCTGCATAGTTCCAGGGTTCCAGGACAACTGTTTCCTCAATTATTACAGTTAATTGTAAATAAGACCATACAAGCCAAGGAGTTCGTATCTTGCTTGCTCAGCATGGGCTTGCCCTAAATTAGGAGCATAGCCTCTTCTGAAATTGCTGCCTCTTTCCTTTTTAAGTTAGGTATCAGTAGAGAAGCCAGCCCCATATGTTATCCAGTTGATTGTTTTTAAACAGGACCCCTGAGCCAGTTTGAATAGCCTGGGTGATAAGTGTCTCCACAGCAGACTATAAGGGGAAAAGGAAAATCCCTTGAGCAGTGGATTGACTGCAAAGACATTCAGAAAAGGATACTGCAACAAAAGGCCTGCAGCTGAAGTCTAAGGGCTCAACACAGCAATGGCAGATCCACACAGCCTGCCTTCATCTGCTTCCCACCCACCACCCCTGTGTGTTGTGATAAAAGCCTCAACAAGCAGCACAGCCTCTGCAGGAGCTAGATGCTTCTGACCCACCTCTTCAAGGGCCAACTTTTAAATTTGGCTGCCTGAGGTACCTGCCTGGGGTGGCAGGACTTGTTATTGCAGCCTGTCTCTGGGAGGATTTGATTCAGTTTTCTATGCATTGCCATCAAGTATTTCTTGACACACCCGAAGGCATCCACATACTGCTGTCAGATACAATGCCGCACCTACAGCAGACCTGCATCTTTCTGAAGTGGCAGCTTAGGCCAGGGAGGAATGTTCTAGGGCATCTCAAATGACACTAAGTGTCTGCAATGCTCAATGCCTGTAGAAATGATCCTTAAGCATCTATCTGGCTTTGTTTCTATAAGAAAAGGAATAGAAGATGGCAAAGCACAGTCTGAATATATAAGGAATATATATAATATAGGAATATATAATATATAACTATAATTTGGTCGCTTGAAAGCCATCAAGCAACCCTGATGGGTGCTGGGAGGTAGAATTCAGTGCACATGAAGAAGCATTGCCCTGTTAGATGTTATGATATTGCCACATTGAAAATATTTTAAAATCATTGTCAAATTATTCTGCATTCATGACTTTCAGTTTTATTCTGCCGTGGCTACAGAGGTGATAAATAAATCCACATGGAATACAGTGGATAGATACTCTTGGAAATCTTCTGGTTTAGACAGCATCGGTCCTATGCACCTACATCTCAGAATGTTTTCAAGCTTCTGGGAACATAAAAGCCTCTCAGTCCTGTCTGCAGGACTTCTATATGTCAGACACTGTTATATCAAAATCAAGCTACTTGCCATTTGGATAGGCAGGAATTCCTCCAGTTACCATTATCACAATGGGTAAATAACTTGTGTTCTGTCATTTGAGATGGGTCATCTTTGTTCTTCTGTTATTGCTTCTTTGGTTTATATAATGGTATAATTTTCTTTCCAGAATAGGATGTTCACATAACTCTTAAATAAGTCTCAGTTGAATCTTCTCCCTCTATCTACATGAAATATATGTATTGAAATGCATTTAGGACTAAGACTGTTTTATATAGACGTAACACATGAATGCGCATATATATATGTATTTTTATATGCATATATGAATATATATTTACATATTTCTACCCACATTAATATGTATATATTTATATATAAATATATACCTAAATATAAGAGATCTACAAGGCTTTATCCCTGGCTTTGTGCAGATACCAAAATGATTTCATAAATATTGTTTCAAGATGATTTTCTTTTATATTCTCAATGGATGTATCAGTCAGATTTATTTTTATTTTTTAAGTAAATTTTGAAAAAGTTATTCTAAAAATATGAGGCAAAAAAGATGGTACATGTTCAGTCTTTGCCACAATGCAGACTGTGTATGAATTAAAATGTGAGGGACATGGTTTCCATTTTAAGCATATCTGACCACAGGATTCTGTGATTCTATTCTGTGATTCTGTGATTGCCTGCATATAAATTAAAATCAAATGGATATTTCCTCAGATATTTCTGGCAACACTGGCCATAGATTTAAAAAAACATAAAATAAACTTGATGTTACAAATATGTGTGTGATTGCCACTTATAATGAAAACATTGTAAATAGCTAAATCAGAACCATTCAGTGTTAAGGGAGGAATCTTAGAACTTACTGCTTCAAAACCAGACTTCTCACATGTAAACTAAAGTAGAATCTCTATTAACATGTAGTAGCATGTATAAAAGCAGACACATACTTCATGTGGTGTAATTGCATGAGGCATTTTATCTTCTTGAGTGGCTGGCTTTTGAACTGATAATTTTTTGGTTTTGCCATATCATGAGGTATAGGCATAATTGGTATAACTGCACTGTTTTTCAGTCTACAGCCTTGTAAAAAAGGATGCTAGTTTAATTCTTTAATTAAGCCCATATTGTGGACCAAAACTACATGGCCGTGTTAGGGCATAAGGAGGAGTGATCCCTCTCCCAGTTCCCTTATCCCTTCATCTCTAAGCTGTAAGTATGGGAGGAGTACTCTATACCTTCTTATCCCAGGGTTTCACAATAAAGGTGGTCTAGCAATAAGGAAATATGAGCTCCATTCCCCCTACAGTCAGGAAAATAACCTTATATTGGCAAATTTCTATAAACTAAGTGGTATTTTTCCAGCAGAAGGAGAAGTGTAATGCTTGGAACTAGCCTGGGGTCTAGATTAATTCATTGCCTTCACAGGACCTTGAACAAGTCAGATATATCCAGATACTTAGAGGAATTTTGTAAACTTATTCCTATTTAACTTTATCAGAATTAGTTTCCAAAAGCATGATATGGGCATGCAGATCCTGAGGTTCTAGACTTCAATCCCACCATGTCTTACTTGACTGTTGTGTCCTTAAATGAAAGAAAAAGAATTTCCTACTTCCTGAGTTTGTTGTGAAAATAGATACATGAGAATACTTTGAGATGTTCCAGGTAAACTGGCAATATGAAATGGGACTTAATATATTACTTTAAGAGTAGAAGAGGCTTTTATTTTGAGGCACAAATTGTCCATTCTGTTCAATAGGAGTCCATGAAAATGCATAGGAACAGTTTTGTTTTATTAATAAAACAAAATATGTATGATATGGTTTAATCAATACACTACTAAATGTTCTCTTTACCAACTCTGAACAATGGGTTCATCATTGGTGATGACTGCTAAATATGGTGGTTTTTTTTTTTTTTTTTTTTCAAAATATCAATGATCATAAGGCAGTAGAGCCCCAGAGCTTTCTGACAATTATACACTAACTTTGCATTATTTCTATGATTTTATCTTAAATTTGCATCATTTTATTGCACTGATAACTAGAAGTAGCAAATCAGAAAATAGAAAGAAAACTGACACTGATTGATGTCCAAGTCTTTCTCCTGATTTGCAGATTAAACTCATCAATCTATATGCAGAAGAGATGTCCAATGCAAATGGAACCAACCAGCCTTAACGAAGTTGTTGTCAGCATACTAAAGGGAAAATGGGATCCTTATGGCAGATAGGGAAAACAAAGCTAGACCAGAGACTGTCTGCTACAAGTAACATTTATTTTAAGAGATGGTAAATCACTATTTAAAACACATTCTAAACAGTAAATCTTGTTGGCTATACTAGATTAGATTGTGGTATATAGATTGCACAGAATAAAAAAAAAAAAAAAAAAAAAGCAGATTATTTTGTAGGCTTTCTAGGCTGTGAGAAAACTGCCCTCAGTGCTCTGTCTAAGCTTAGTAATCCCCCAGTTTGTTTGGAGAATGAATGGTAGTGACGCTAGCTAATGTATCCCACTCCCCAGCCACACTCCAGTTTTCTCAAATTGTTCCTTTCTTTTCCTTTCCAACTTACACAGAGGTGCTACAGTCTGATTCTTTGTAAATGAGAGAACATCAAATTGATGCTGCACCTTAACTTTCATCAATTTCTGTGTTTTTATTAGGATTCACTGTATTTACATTTTTTCTTGTAGGTCAGAAGAATTTAGGGTACAAAGTAGCTGAGAAAATAGCCCAAAAGCAGAAATGTTCATTTGAAAAAAAATCAGCTTTTGCAACATCTTTGGTAAAGGGTGCAAACCCATAAATTCACAGAATAGACAGATTTTTGTATCTAGACATGGCCTAACTGAAAAAGGATCAGCAAAATAAGAAAAAAAAAAAGGCAAAAACTTTATAGAAACCTTACTGTTTTGGGTTCAGCAGTAGCAGTCATTTTCTTTTTCTTAGTAGCTGGTGCAGTGCTGTGGTTTTGACTTTTTTGCTGGGAGCGGAACTGATAACACTGATATTTTTAGCTGCTGCTTAGAATGTTTATTCTGACCAAGGACTTTCTGAGCCTCATGCTCTGCCAGGGAGGAGGGGAAGCTGGGAGAAAGCAGAGACAGGACACCTGACCCAAACTGATCAAAGAGGTATTCCATACCACAGCATATCAAGCCCACTATATAAACTGAGAGGAGTCACCCGGAAGAGTTCGTTCACTGCTTGGTGGGGCTGGGTATTGGTCAGTGGGCAGTGAGCGGTTTTATTCTCTTCCCTCGTTATTTCCCTTATCATTATTATTATTGGTGGTAGCAGTAGTGGTTTATGTTATAACTTAGTTACTGTTCTTATCTCACCCCGGGACCCCGGGAGTTACAGTCTTTCGATTCTCTTCCCTATTTCCAACCCCCCACCCCCACACCCCCCCCCCCCCCGGGAGTGAGGAAGGGGGTGGGGGGGTGGAGGGTGTGTGTGAGCTAGCAACATTGTAGCAGATTTATGACCTGACTTAAACCACACCACCAAGACTCTTTAGCTAGGGTCAGGTTATTCAGTTCAAAAGAGAATGGGTATAATAAGAACTTTCTAACAATATTTAATTAGATATAGCTGGACAAAATATTTAATTAGATATATCTGGACAAAAAAACTGGTTTTTTTTTTTTTTAGAGAATGATTTGGCTTAACAAGAGAGGGAAGGGTTTGCTAGTAATATTTTCATGTCTTGCGTTTTCATTTTCTATACTTACTATTGCTAGTGCAGTCAGATGTTGTGTCATTTCTTGCTTATGATGTGACTTCCGAAGCTCCTTGACCTATAATTCTCTTATCGTCAATGAATTGTCAAGAATGAGGTAAAGGCTTAGACTGGTGCTGGACTCTGTACAAAAAAAAAAAAATAAAAAAAATAAAAAAAGTGTTGAAGTATGTTCAGTCTGTTTCAGTGCCTCTAAATTTAGAGTACCTATTTACAGTTATTGTGTTTTATAAATCAGTGGTTGCCAAGACCCTGCTCAGTGTGCTACCTGAAAGCCTCTGTGATGTTAATTACAGCCACAAGAACCTAAAAAGTCAAACGTGAGGTCACTGCTGCTAGATATTTGGTTGACCGCAACAGTGAAGTGCAACACTTCCTATGGGTGCTCTTTGCTCTCTGCTCTCTGCTCTTTGTGGTTGCCAGTGGGCAGTGATCTCTATCAGCTGAAGACATGGATACAGACCTCAATATAAACCTAAGTGCTCTCCCTGATATTTTGAAATGCTATATTTCGTATAAAAGTATGCTCTTTTTATTATGTTCCTCCTGAATATTCACGAACTATGTTCCTACAACTCATCAGAAGTAATTTCAGTGAAGACAAAAGAAAAAAATAATTGTGCTGTAAATCAGTTTTTCTTCCTTCACCTTTAAGCTCCTACCTCCAAATAATTTCTTAAAATAACTGTAAAAATACAAAATATTTTAGCAGAACTTTTCTGTCCAACCCTGACATGAAGTTAATACCCCATTTCAAATTTATTCTTTGAAGAATATTCCTGGAAAAAAATCTAAATAAATATAGAAATTAATAGATCCCCGTCTGACTATTAAGATATAGTAGGATTAATTAGGACTTAGAATATTTAACATTGTGAAATGTCTTCTTACAGAAAATCTAGGGAACATTGGGAAAAGGGTGTCTGGGAGCTCTGGAATCTCCATCATCTGCAGATGAGACAACTGTCAGGAATGACATAGATATAGCTGGTCTTGCCTTAGGGCAGAGGGATGGGATAGCTGACCTCTTGAGGTCATTTTCAGCCTTGTGATTCTGTGAATGAAAACATGCATCCAGTCCTAACTGCAATATAATCTGTCATCACTCAATATCATTTCCTTTCAGTGTCATGCATTCAATCTTTGTCCTTTGTTTTGCTCTATTTAAAAAAAGCATACCTTTAGATATATTTTCTTGATATAATGTAATATTTATTAAGTGCTTTGTAAAGAGTAAGAAAAAGGTGTATAGTTTTGAGGCTCATAAAGAAATTGTAAAGTTTTATATATTTTTTTACTCCACTGTATTGCACAATGGAGTAAAAGCTATAATAAATAAATAAAACTGGGGTGATAGGTGTTGGTTACATTTACTTCCTCCGTAAATATAATATCTATTTGTAGATCTTTCAAGGCATCTTTATAGCATTGTGTGTGTATATTTATGCACATATATATTTACATATATATGTGTGGTTATCATTATGAGGTCATGTTATAAATAAGTAGTGGGTGCAGGAAATGAAACTTTTAACCTAGCAATGTGTCACTTTGATATTGGCACATTTTACACTTTTTTTTTTTTTTATGTTAGTAGATAATATGACGATCAGTAGAATTAAATAAAATTCTTAATTAGTGAAGTCTTATAAGAAAGACAGTCAACTTTTCCATGTTCTTGGTGATTCTTCAGTCAAGACTTACACCTGTTCTAGGTTAAGCTTTCTCAAACGCAGTTGTGTCTTCTTCATAAACTTGTTCTAATAAATACCTAGTCAATTATGATCTGAATTATGCCACTAAAAATTTTTAGCAAGCACTTCATAAGCACCCAGGTATTTACAAAGCTGGCATAATTTTCTACATACGAACAGATTAAATTGTGTTCATCTCATCAGCATAATCAGTCCCACACTTGAAGTCTTGTCTTCCTGGATATTAACTGCTTTCCTGTTTCATCTAATTGTCCTTTTCATCTCTTCTCTGGTCCATTGTTTCATACTTACTCTCAGCTTATGGCAGTTTGTCTTGCTTTTTGATATTCTTCTCTAAAGCACAGATCTTGGTCACCTCATTCATTTCAAGTGATGTAACCATCATCTTGCATTTACTCATCACTATAGTCCTAAAAGAAAATAATTCACTACTCTTCGTTTTCATCAGATTCATCATCATCTTGCATATCACTCAGGCTTGAAACCTGGCTCATCTCTGATACCCTAATTCTTTACATCCAAATACTATCTGTATAATTTAATTGAGATTCAACTTCTCTTATTTATTCAAAGTTAAAAGTATTGTCAGCTTTCAAAGTAACCTATCCCAATTGCTACAACTGAGATTCTACAGTTTTTTAAAGAGTGCAATTTTATAGCCCATAACAAACCATGATGCTCTTACTTACAAAGTTATTCCTACCTATTTATTATCTTTCACTTTCTTTTAATGACATTTACCAGCATTTAGGTCCACTGCTTTTCAAACACTGATTCTGTAATGTGCAATGACTGAAGGATAGCACATTGACTACTAATGACTCATTGTTTTCTTGTTTTCCCCTTACTTATATGACCATTATTGTTATCTAGGACTTTGTGCCTTTTACACCGTGTTTGCACAGTGCCTAGTACACTAGCAGTTTGTGTTCATGATAAGAGTCTTAATGCTTCATAGTACTAATTCCCTGAAATTATAACAGAGCTACCAGGCCTTAAGAAAGATCAGAATTAGTCCTGCTCCGTCTGTTTATATTTGTGCAGTTCAGATCTGTCACTGTTCATGGAGGAGAGAAGGGATATATTTTCAATTGCTCAGTTGTACCTTGAATCCTACATTTTGAAAAAATAATGGTAAACCATGTTTTCCTACAGTGAATCAGGATAGTCAGTTACAGAAGAATATTAAAGCATTTCCAAAAGAGAAAAGTTTCTTGCTTGGAATATAAGTTAATCATTATAAAAGGGTCTTGAAGCATTCATTTTCAATGTAATAACACTCACTAGCCTTGAAGATAAAAATATGCCCCCATCCTTTTATTCCTTTGGAGGGACTGAAAAGGGTAATAACTGATGACAAACTAATGAAATCAGTGTGCCATACTTCTAAATTTCTGCTTTAACTTAGTCCTGCAATGTTTAAAAAAGATTATAGAACAGTGACATCCATTAGCAGTGACTAAGCCAAGTTAAAGATTTTTGCTGTTTAACATATTTACTAAAATAAGAACAGATAATGTCTAGCAAGCATCTGCCTACTTTGCCCAAGGGCAAGTAGCATAACTAATAGTTCTGGGTGTCAGACAATTTTTCTGTCTCAGCCACCCTTAGACTGACCTAATCCCTCACACTCTGAAGTGGCCATGGTAGTGGACTCTTAGCCAGATTTTAGCCATTGAGCAGCTGCTTGTCAAGCAGAAAGCCTGTTTCTGGGACCACACCATCATTGAATGCAACAGCAACATGCTACAATTACTGCTGTGTTTATGTTGTAGGAGAAGATAACAGTAATGAAACTGGGAGTTTAAACCCAGTGTAATTCTCCACTCTATACCTGAACCCAGAATCCCCACACTGTGGTGAGTGATATCTGCATGAGTTCTTCAACTACTAAATTTGTAACTTTGCTAATCCCCTAACATTAGGTGTAGTTCATGGTCTCTGAAGGTCAAATACTCTTAGGAAGGAATCCAAATTTTTACCATATTGCTACCTTTTTCTTTTAAATGTTTAAAAATTGCTGACATATCTGTTCCTCTCACTTGGAGAGGAATGGTTACGCTTTCTCAAAAGTATACTTTGATTGGATGATGCTGATTGCTGTTGGTGACTGAAGTAAGCAGTAAGCCATGCAACAGAGTTTTTTCTCGTTGGCTCACTTCACTAATGCATTAAGAAAGTTAATGCCTTTTTTTCTTTCTTTTTTCCCAAATTGTTCTGTTCCTGACTTATGAATGGCTTTTCAGCTTCTTCCAATTACTTGTCCAACTTGTGGATACTCTGAAACACCATCCTGTTTTTGACTTGCATGTATCCCTTGAATATAATTTTACTTCACACTTCCTTTCCACTTTAATTCCTTAGACTTTTCTATTATTAACATTGGTAACTATTTTTCAGAAAACAACTTATTTCTGATGATGCATTGTTTCAACTGTCAGACTTAGAAAAACACAAGACAAACTCTCCTTAGAATTTCTTTTTCACTTAATAGTTTCTTCTTTCAATTATAGCCCCATAGACAATATAAAGGAGTTTTTGATTAAAAGAAATTTGAAAAACAGCTTTTAGAAATGTTTTCTTTCATGGTAATTTTAGCTGGTCAGACTTGAAGCATAATATTGATTTGTGTGGCATATGAACAGTGGTTCTGAGTTCTGAACTTTTGACAATTACTTAATTTTTCCTCTACAGTTTCTCCCTCTGTATAGTAAAGATGTCAGCTCCTAGTATTAATTCTGCTCAAACAATAAGGACAATCTGACATTTCAACAGAATTTTTGAAGATGAAATTACTGTATCAGGGTAATACATATAATACATTAATATTTACCAGGAGAAGACATTAAAGTATTAGGAACTTTTATGTGCATTGCTGTAAATCGTCTTTCACAGTTACTACGTTTAGTTAAAACAATTTAAGGAGAAAAAAGCTTTGTATGAATTCGTTCAGAAGTGTGAAGGATAGTTTTAGCTGGTTTTGCTAGTGGTACATACCTATTTTTTAATTCTTTCTTTTAAATCATTAATTTTTCCAGAAGCTTCTGAATAAAGCCATACTCCCAAAGCAAGTGAATTTAAAAAATGAGACTCTGCTAATAAAGTCTAAAGAAACAAAAATCTACTTCAGAGACATTCGTCTGTCTGCATATTCTAATGATAGTAAATTGCAGATAGCACACAAGCAATTCAGCAAGACCACACGGCATCTTGCAATTTAGAATTTGTCAACGTTCTGCAGTTTCCCATGTGAGTCACCACTTGGTTGATGTTTCCCATTTATTGTTTACATAGGTGTAAGCTTTGGAACATCCATGCAAACAGTACATTCAAGCTTTAAATCAGTCACACATAATGAGAAATCTCAAGTCATTCTGAGCAATTAATTTAATATTTTTATAAGAAAAAGGCAACTTGAGTTGTGCAGTTTAATTTACAAGATCAGGACAGCAAGAGCAGCCACCCATACATTACTGGTGATAAAATAGAGATAAACTGAAAAACTGTGAGATTGCACATCTGAAATCTGAAACAGCTGTACTCATGCTTAAAGTGTAGGCTTCATTCATTAAATGTATGTAAGGCATAAATATGTTAATCTTGAGCCTCTGTCAGTCTGCAGAGAGGATAAGAAGGGTAGTAAACCTAATTAAATGTGTGTAGGTGTTTCTGTTAAAAGAAATTTGTCAGTAGTGTGAAATCAGAATTTCTAGCTTGCCTTATTTTAATTTCGTGATGCTTGGGCTTGATGTATGAAAAGAAGGGATTTCCCTCACTTCCCTGAGCCAGGCAGAGCCATATATTATGGCAAACACTGAGACTCCCAAGTTAACAGTCAAAATGCCATGGGAGTAGAAATAGAAAGAATGTAAAGAAAATCCATTCCTAGCTCTTTACCCCACATAATCTGGTCTTCTTCCTTTTTGTGTCTGAAGCAGTGCAACATGGCTCCACAATACTTTTCTAAAGAGCAGTATATTTCCTGCTCACACTGTTAAAGCATTAAGCAGGAAACTGGAGCAGCCTCAGGTTTGGGTTCTTTTTTAAAAAAAGATGGAGATGTGTCTCTTCCTTTTTTTTGACCACAGCTAAATATATCCAGAGTGCTCTAAAAATCTCGAAAAGGAAATGAAAATTTTGAGTAAATCTGTCCTCAGCGATTTCAGGTCTTGATTGTGGATTCCATCCTGATAGCATTGATTTTAGGGACTACTACATCAAAGCATGAATGGCTAGCTGCAAGATCGTGTTTACTACTTCATACAACACACTTGTTTCCCTGAAAGCCAATTCTGATTCAAATCAATTTAATTAAGTAACAAAGCTGGTTGTCATAGTAACAACGCTACTAATTTGTCATGGCAAATACCCTGTGAGATTGGCCAGTTGCTAAGCAACAGCCAATGGGCTTGAAGACAGAAGATGACAAATTCTATCTGGTGCAGATGTTGTGATCCAGTCTTGAATTAGGTCTCTGTTGAGAGTGGATTCCCAAGAGAGCATCACCTGGATAGTTTAATAACAACACAGGGAGTAGCATGCCACAACAAATTACATTATTTTGCACTTTAAAAATGTGTTTGAGGGAAAAGCTAGTAAAATAAGTTAATTTGATGCTCCCTGTCATCTTTTTATTTTCCTGTTACAGAATATATAGAGATGATTCAGTCCTACAATACTTGGCATATGCATATTTATATCAAAGAAATAGTCTTTTATCCATCTTTGCACATATGATACATAAAATTTAGGCATGCAAGCACAAAACAAGTGGATTATGATTAAATCACCTCAACAAAATCTGATGGAGTAATGTGCATAATTCACTCAGAACAATGGGGAAGAATTTATTCTTATTTTATTATTCTTTCAGGATAACCTCCTACTTCATAGTTTAAACTTGATTTACTTCTATTCGTGAGAATAAATTCATTATTCCTCTCATGGAAAGTACTGCAAATATTTCAGGCTGTTGGTATCTTCTTACCTGTCCCAGCTGTTGATGCATGCAGAAATCAAACTAAGTGTAAAGTACTGTCATTTTGTCAATGAATGACTTAAATTCATTGCTCTAGCTAATTTTTCCTGAAATCCTAGTCTTACTGTCTTCCAACTGAAAAAAACATAACAACAATACCAAAACCAAAACACTTTAATTGAGAAATAATGATTTTGTTTGCTTCTATGCTTATGCCTAATTCTAAAACCTACTTATTAAGCTTAGTAACTTGTGCACAGAGTGAATCAAATTGGCAAGTGATAATAAAGAATACAGAAATTTGTGACAGTATGGTTAGAGTCATTTAGACGTGGATTTACAGTTCACTGGAAAATATGGCTATCGAAATAGGAATGCTCTGTGATATGGGATTGATATTTCTTGGATTTCACTTGCAATTGCAAGGAAAATTTCTGACAGTTTTGAAGTTACTCTGTTTTGCATTCTATTAGACATTTCAGTTTTTCATGGAAGCTGTTTTTTCAATTAGAAATATTTTGTCAAATTATAATCATAACAGAATGACAAGTGCTCTAATTTAACAAAGACTCAAACATTGAAATCAAAACAAATCTTTCTAATTTTCTGTAGCAAGATATCTGAGTGACTCAAAGGTCTCCTCTTTGCTCTACCATAATTTCTTTTCTGTGAAATCACTCCTGCTGACAGACAAATCGTAAAATTCCAGAAAGACTTTATACCACAGATATTCCAGACTTCACACATTTCTAATATGGATAGTACCTTAGTGTATTACTAGATTCATCACATCTAATGGATTGCTGACAGGAAGATCTATCCAAGAATTTAGTATTATAGTCTACAATATCACAGCAGTGATTTTGTAGTCCAAATAGAATTGCATCTAGAAACAAGACAAGGGTTTGTTTGTTTTATCAGTTTCACTGAAAACGGATAATTGTAATAGAAAGAATATAAACCCATGATCTTCCATTGTATTGTGAGAGGGCTAAAAAAAAAACTGAATGAAGAATACAGTCAAATTTTGGTTTTACAAAACTAACATCAGCCTTTTTTTTTTTATAAGTTTCAATGTTAATATGAAAATAGAATCATATTCATTGAGTTTGCTTAAAAGGGTGTTCTTTAAAAAATTAGCCAGGTGTCTTAAGAATTAACAGAAAATACAAAAGCAACAGCAACATGCAACTTAAATATTTTCCTCTCACTATTTCAAACTTGCTAGACTAGTATTTTTTTTGTATTATATTGTGTTGGGTGGATCTGGCATGATTTTGGTAGTATGAGCACTACAAGGGTGGTCTCTGTGGGCAGATGTGTGAGAGGAAAGGTGCTGTTTTAATGTTTGTCTTTTGTATCTTATTATCTAAATTTATTTCAATAGGCAGAAAAAGTAAATTGCTTTTCCTCAAGTTGAGTCTGTTTTGCCAGTGACGGTAGCTGATTAGAAGTCTCACTCCCTTAATCTCAATCCGTGATATTTCTTATCCTGTTTTCTCCCCACTGTCTGGCTAAGCAGAGGGAGTGAGTGGCTGGGTGGGAGCCTGGATTTTGCACAGGTTAACCCACCAGGTAAATATAGTCCAGTCACTGGAGAAAGTTACGTGTAGCAATTGCATAGCCTAATGGAGCCAAGGCTTCATGTCCAGTAGTAGTACCACCCTGTTTTCATAGCATGAAATGTGTTTTAATGCTGGAAAAGTAATATGCTTTTGCCTTTTTTGGAAGCTGCAAGTAAAATCCTAATGTCCTACCAGGAGAAAGAAAAAAAACAAACAAAAGTTTTTTAAAATGCAAGTGGTAAGTAGGAACATTTCATGCAAGAGTACTCAGATCACATTTGGCCCTGAAACTGGCATTTAGGTACTCTAACAGTGTCTTTTGTGAGCCTTCACTGCCCAGTTTGGGCATATCAATTTATGCAATGCTTTTTGTTTATGAAACTCATAGGTAGTTCCGTATTTTTAATTTTCTTTTGGTGAAGCTGGCAATTCAGAGATAAATTTAAACTCAGCAGTGAAGAGAACAGTTACGACCCTATCTCTTTCTTGCATCAGGCCTGCTGGTAAGAGCGAGCATATCTTTTCAAAGCTTTTCATTTTGAGTTAAACACCAAGAACTGGAGAAGCCATGAAATCCTTAAATAAATTGTTCTACTGGTTAATCATCAGCTCCTCACTCTTTGTGGCTGCAGATCTGAGGATTGATAGTTGCTCTCAGCTTCCTGATCGTATGTTTTGCAACATCATATAAATCCCCTGAAATTTCCAACTCTTTCTGACACTCCTTTCCAAAATTAGTTTCTCTTTCAGAAAGAAATTATGCAGTCTTGATTCCTTGATATGTAATGCTGCTGCTAGAAGAGTTAAAAAAATAAAAAAAAAAAAAATCCTCAAGCAAGTTTAGTTCATTATAATATTTAGTCTGTTCATCAGATGTATCTTTCTCATTTTTTACCACAGAGTTGTTTTAGTGTATGTAATTTTGCACATCACTGATCAGGTTGTGACTTGAATCAGGCCAGAAATTCAATAGGAAAAAAGCAGATGGATTTTTTTTTTTTTTTGTTAGAATTCCTTTGTAAAAACTATCAGTTAGAAATGTTAGTTTAATGAATTCACTATCTGTAGTATTTTTAAATCAAAAATGAAATCAAATGCCTTACAGAAATCTTTACCAATGAAATCATAAACTCAATCAAAAAGAGAGGGTTTATTTGACAATTTTTTTCATGAAATTGTGTTGATTGATAGCACGTATATTTCCATTATTTTAATTCCTCATTGATTTCATTTTCTATCACCTTTACTTAGTTGTTCCATATCCGTTTAACCAGCTGACAGTATACTGAAGCATTTGTCCGTAAATGGTGGCACAACTGCCATTTTCTTCCATAGACCTGATTTTTTTTCATTCTTTCAAGATTTATCCATCTGTCTGAAATTCCTTTGAAAATTTTTGCAAATTATCATGTATGAAGTACTTCATATTTAAAATTTACTTATTTTTTTCTTAAAACTGTGATTCAGTTCCCTTCTTTTCAGTACTTCTGTAACAAAACTTGTTTCATTGCTGTTGTGAACATCAGCCTTCATTCTAAGAACAGCTGCAAAGTATACACTGGGGAATTCTTCCTTTCCTACAGCATTGCTGACATTTATGCTGTCCCTATTTGGTAAACTTGCCCCAGAACCTGCCCCCAGGACAGACTTGTTGAGAGTGTAGAGAGGTGGAAAGTCTGGGGGAGGGAATTAAGAAAACTGCAGCCATTTAATCACTTCTCTTAGTACAGGGCACATACCACAGTTTGCATGATGGACGGAGGCTTGTAGGTAGCATCTGCTTTACTCTCTTTCACACTTATATTGCAACTGCCCCTCCACCATCCAGTCCATCACCAGGAATACCTTTTGGCATCTATGCAACAGTTAACAGCAATGCTAAATTTCCTTTTTTTCTGTTAACTGCTGATTTCCCTGATCTCAACAGCTACCCAATGTCTGAATCTGTCACAGAGTTCAGAAAACTCTTTTACCTTTTTTTTTTCTCAATCGATCTAACACTTAACAGCATTTGCTTGAAAAGGTTAAAATCTGTTACAATAACTAATCTTATCTTCTCTAAAGACCCTTTTCTCTAGTGAATGGCTGGTCTGGCCTCTGGCTGGCTTTCTGTCTTCACAAATTTCTCTAAAATTCGCCGTCTATCTTCCCACCTTTTGCTTCAGAGGGGTTCCTTGGGAAGACTCTTACGGATCAGTCATTGAGAATGGCAACCAGGGAGAGCAGCCATTTCCTGCTCCTCCAGAAGAAAACAGTTCTGCCACATTCTTTTAAAGTATATTCTCCTCCCAAGACAAGCACAGAGCTCCCATCAACACTAATGCACACACAGAGGTGAATATTCCCATTTGTGAGGGAGTGTAATTGAATCACCATTAGCTTCAGCTCCTGGCATTGTTCAGAATGAGTCGAGTCCTATTGCTTCTTGCTGCTAGAATGCAATAAACAAGTGTAAAACTATTTAAAGGCAGCTTAGTTCTTCTGTCAGGCACCTACTGAATGTTTGTTTAAAGTATAACAACTCAGAAGAGGTATTAAAATCTGGCAAAGACAAAGGCCTGAATTAACCTTATCTATAGAGTGGCTATCAATGCTTCTCTCTCAAGCACTTCAAAATCCCCTTTTCAGGTATATATACAGCAGTTACATTACTAATCCAAGCTATATGAATGTACATTTTCCTAGTGTTCAAGCAGACAAAGCTATAAGGAAGTAGGATTGTTACTTCATTTTTAACTTTTTCAGAGATAGTGGTGATACAAAAATACTCCATAGAGTAAGTGGTTGTTGCTTGATTTTTTTTTTTCCTTTCCAGAAAATAGTCTCCCTAAGAAAACTTTACAGACTTACACACACATAAAAAAAAAAAAAATGTACTTTTATGAAAGCTATCCATCAAATGTCAAGGATAATAATCAATTTTTTGTCACAATGAACTGATAAAAGCTTTCAGTAATAATGTCATGGGGAAAAAAATTTGTGTTGGAACTCGTAACACTCAGCCCTGATATCAAACAAATTCATAAAAGCTCAATACCTCTGTAGCCCTCGGAGGCATGACAAAACACAATTTCTCATCCACAGGATATGGAATAATTCCCTCTTTTTACTTTTTTTTTTTTTTCACAGATAGAGAAACAAAAGTAAAAAATCTGAATTTAAAAAAAAAATAAATTACACAATCCTGCTTATGCAGGTGAACATTAGCAATCATTTTGGTCTCTGATATCACAAACTGTTATGGTGATTTCTCTCACATCATGCAAATGGCTGCATAATGTCTACTCCTCTTGGAATGTAAAATCAAATCAGCATTCTAATGATACAAGCCTGTGATGAGCTTGGAAATAAATATGCAGAAGCGGATAAAAAAAAAAATCAAGGCAATCAAGGAGAGCCAGCGTCCTAGCTTGGACTATAAATCTTTGTCTGTTTCAATCGTAAAGCTGGCCGAATCAGTGTAAAATTCGAGTGGGGATGTCATCAATTTCTGTTAACCTCTCTATTCTTCTTTGTGTTGGTGGTGCAGTGATGGATTGGTTTTGTCACTTGTGTTCAGTTCACAGTATGTTAACATGGAAGGGTGCAGTCAGGTTATGAGGAAGGGTTATTACTGTCCCAGCTCTGACCTGGACTTGCTATCTTTTCTAGTATCATAAAACCTTACTGTCTTTGGGACTGAGAAGTAGAATCCCTGGAGTTGCCTAATACCAAAATGAGCAGCCACATTTTTTTTCTCCAGTTGCTTTGCTATAGTTCTTTCCGGTTGTTTGTTTCAATTCATAGACCTATTTTTTCCTACCATTTTTTAGTTAATAAATGAATGTAGGATGTGCTTATTTATCCAACTATCAGTGTAGGAAGGAAAGCAATGCGTTACTGGATTACATTAATAGGTATCTATGATTTGAAAACACAAAAAGATTCATAATTTTGCAGCCTCCAAATAATCATAGAATCATAGAATAGTTAGGGTTGGAAAGGACATTAAGATCATCTAGTTCCAAATCCCCTGCAGGGGCAGGGACACCTCCCACTAAACCGTTCCACCCAAGACTATGTCCAACCCAGCCTTGAACACCGCCAGGGATGAGCATTCACAGCTTCCCTGGGCAACCCATTCAAGTGCCTCACCACCCTTACAGTAAACAATTTCTTTCTCATATCCAATCTAAACTTCACCTGTTTGAACCCATTACCCTTGTCCTCTCAGTACAGTGCCTCATGAAGAGTCTCTCCCTAGTATCCCTATAGACCCCCTTCAGATATTAAAAGGCTGCTATGAGGTCTCAACACAGCCCTCTCTTCTCCAGGCTGAACAGCCCCGACTTTAACATAAACTCACTGGCATGTACTGAATACATAAATGTTTCAAGGAGTGGACTAACAGTTATTCATTCACATTGGCTTGATCATGTGTTTGGTAAGGGTGTTTAAATTGCACTACCTAATTTTGCTAGTATATTTGATGAGTTAGGATGTTTTTCAGTTCTTGTTTTCTGTTTCTCTAGGCTGTGTCTATGTATATACTGTGATCTATACTACACAGAATTAAGACACCTGGACCTATTTCAAATATTTGCAAGCTCAACTTTAAGCAACTTCAAGCTCTATTAATGTCAATGAAACTGCTCAAGTGCTTAACTTAAGCATGATCCTAAATACTTTGATGGAAGATTGTAATAAATTCTAATCTAATGCTGAATGAAATCTTTAGGAGTCTTTATATTGTCTTCAGGCATTGTATCAGGCTAATAGAGCTCAACACCTTGCAGAACTGAGCCCTTAAACAGTTGGCTCATTTCACCACATAAGTGGTTGTTTTAGTGGTGACTGAAGTGATCCCTATGTGTAGCATTTAATATAGTGTGTTTCAGCTTGTTAAGTTAGTAAAGTGCTTTGGGATCACTTGAGATGAAAGATACAATACGAATGAAAGTTATTACTGTTACACTGCCAGAAGCTCCATTTTTTTTTTTTTGTCAGTGAAAACTCACATTAAAATAAATGCTTTAAAATGAAGAAAATAGAATGTTGATCTATAAAAAAAATCTGTGTCTATTTATTTCTCTAAAGAAAAGCCAAACACTCTGGCAATAGGTAGTCAAGGTTCTGCAAAAATGCTGAACAATTGAGGGTCAATAGCGGTTTGTAAGTGATTCTTTTGCTCTTGACAAATTGGACCCAGGATGTAGGAGTAAATCTGGTCACAAATGTCTGCCACTTCTCAGAGCTGTGTTGACTGCTCAAAAGCAATTAAGTGAAGTGGATGCTCAAGTCCCATTGAATGTCCCAATTAACAATTAGCAGGACTTACGCTCTTAAGGGTTGTTTTGAGATCTTACACAATACAGCACTGAGAAAGTCATAGAAGGAGAACTCAGTTTCCATATTCTTTCTATAGGAGCTATTTTTAAAGTTGTATGAAGAAAAGCCTGAATTAAATGCAGAAGAAAACCAAGAAAGAAGCATTCTTATGTCATAAGTTAGATTGCTATTCATCATTGAGTTCAGAAAATTAGAAGGAGCCTAGACGGACATCAGACTAGGCAATGTGGCCAAATCCTAACAGGTAGAAGCTTTACAAGCAATTTTTTTTTCCATTAAAAATATATTCCTATGTCCTGGTATTTTTAAGATGTCTCAGGATACAAAACCACTGTATATTAACAATAAAACCATAGATAAGGCTGGTATGATAAAGTTTCTTTGTGTGGCCAGTTTAGTTTGCTTTTTCACCCAAGTTTGTTTAGTTATGTTGCCATGAATTTCAAGCAACATATTTAGAACCAACTAGAGAGATGGCAGTAAAACTTGTCAAGAAAGGATCCCAGTCATGTAGTCCTTGCTGATAAATTCCATCTGAGAAAGAACTGTAATCAGCACTGAACCAGAGGAACTCTACATTTCCTCATGCTGCCTCTGTCCCATGAAAAAGAATTGTCACTCTTGAAGTTAATGTTTCTGGACTTCACGTCAGCTTACATGAACCCCCAACCACTAAGTGCTCCCCCCTTACACACTTAAACAGAGCAAATGCAAACTGCCGCAAAAAGGTCTGAGATAGTCTCCAGAGATATGAATCCCATTAAATTAGTTCTTATATTCAAATATATATAGCAGGGTGCCCATTTACAACTATATTTGCCTTAAAGGTTTATGTTCTCAATCACATAATGATGTACAAATTAAATACGATTTCAAATTTAAACCTGTACAAGTGTCAGTAATCAAGTTCCCCTGTTAGTCCCATGAGGCTGCCCACAGCATTGCTGGAAAGTGTGCAGACACTACATTACTCACTCTAAGAAACTCCTGTTGAAGGAGTAAACAGTAATTAGTCTTATTGATATTGCATATTATAGTAAACTCTGGAAATTGGGCCTAGTTTTATGGATGCTGTGCCAAAACAAAGAACTATCAGGGCTGCATGACTGATAATTTTTAAAGAGTGATGGAGCAACCCTGTCATCCAGACTGATGTGCATATCAATGAATCCTACTCTGCTGCATTATCCTATAGGACCTACAGGAGAAGCAAATTTAGGTTTTCCTGAATTTTGTGAAACTTCAACTATTGAAATTGGCTCTTTATGTAATCAGTATAGATCATCCAAGTGGAATGATGTCCAATGCACCTTGTTAATAAAATAATATAATTCTACCAATTTGTGAAAAGAGAATTAGGAACCTGGACAAAATAATATAGTTAACACCCCCCCCCCAAGAGAATTTTGAAAATATTTTTCTACATTTTGTGGGCTTTATATAACTTCTGACATTGTTTGCCAGGAAATATTCTGGTGAAATCCTTGACATGTCTAAGAATTGTTCTGCATAAGCTAAGCTGGTGGAGGTTTGTTGTTTTCTAAGATGCTATCCTGAGAAGCCTGAAGACGGTCTGCATGTTTGGCTTAAAAATTTATGAGCATATTGGTGGACTATGGAATTTTGAATTTCAGGCCCACATTCAGCTCAGATAAGACTAATTTCCAGTGAGGGCTAATTAGTAATCTATCACTCTGCAATCTTCCTCAACATTTTTATAAATAAACCCTCCCCAAAAGGAGAAACAAAATGCATAGTTACCAGTGACCATAGACACAAACACTAAATCACAAATTCAAATATAGATACACAGAATGTCTAATGCAAAAGGAAAATTTCTTGCTAATAAAATTAAAATATAGTTTAATGCATGTTGAATTCCACCCTCACCCTTCAGTTTCCCTTTTCTGTTTAAAAATGTGTCAAATTTGATTCCTCTTTGTAATCAAGGTGTTTGATAAGTCAAATCCTTCAGATGTGTAGGTAAAAAGGACTTTTTAGAATGCTAAACTGGCAACACATAAGGTGCAGTTTTTGCTTTATAGAACTGTTGTAGATGTCCCCTAACCTCATTTTTTCAAGAATATATTTCTTGGATGATTTTTTCAAGGACTCAGGTCAGGAAGAATCTACCCCAAGGGTGGTTGGAGGGAAGAAAAAATAACAAGACATGGTGGCACCTGGGGACCACAACATTGTTCACATCTTCTGTGATCATCAGTGCACTGCTCAGCTGCTTTGGTAATTTACATAATACCGTCTTGACATGTTCACTTCAGTTATCCATCACCATTGGGATGGTGTTGCTGTTTTCCTGCTTTATTTTCTTTTTCTCGGTCTTGCTCTCTCTGTGCCTTTTCTTTCTCTCATTGTGCCTTATGCTTATCTGGCCAAGCAAAAAAGATTCATTTCACATTGGTTTTGCCCTCCTTGTTCAAGAAATATGATTTTGGCAAATGATGAGGCACCGAGCACAGCTAATAAGGAAAAATACATATATAGAGATTTTATTGTCTACGTTTTAATGAATAGTATCTTTGGGGGAACTCAGGAGGAGAAGAGAAGCAATAATTTAATAGCTTGAGAGACAGGGGAGCAAGTCAGTTTAATAAAGCTAAATTCTAAGCATATGATGGATTCATGTGTAATCATGGCTCAATCTACAAGGTAGGACTGGACTCTAAGCTTAAAAAAAAGCTTAAAGGCTTTGCTTCTTGAGTTACATTTCCTCAAAAATTAACAAACAAAATGTAATACTTAATTTTTTCTGAATGCATTTTTTATTGTTATGTGACAGATTAATTTGCTATCTGAAAACATGATTAATTTCTGCAGTCCTACCTACCGAGACCAAACCACAAGTCTTGTTCTCCCCAATTTTATACCCCTTTGACTTCACTGGAGTTATTCTTGATGTACATCACTGTAACTGATACACTCTTGTGTACACCCCTGTCTATCACCCTTATCTATGACAAGGTTGATAAAGTCACCTTCCCACAGTAGAGAAAAACTATAAGACATATGAAAGGACCACTGAAATGGAGACCTGGACAACTGAGTTTTTTTTTGCTTTGTCTAACGTATCAGGGTGAATTTCTCACATTCTGCTGCTGATTCCCTGGCAGTGAAGCCCTAAGCCAAGTTTGGCTACCATGACTTCCCTCTGCAGGAAGCTAGGAAACAATATTTATGCCAACATGGTTCTTGTGACATGAAAGGACAAGTATTCATATCATGCATTCATATTGGTGTTCCTGAATGAGAGTGGAAAATGATTCCTCCTCTTTGTAAAATGATATTCCTGATAAATCATTAAAAGGCAAAAAGACCAAATCTTTCAGAAGTAAAAGAATGATGGTGTTTAAAGCCAGTGTCACCTGCCCCAACAAAGTCAGACTTGGAGGACATTTAGAATTCCCAAAATCCTCCCTTCTTGTGAAAAATGGGTCTATGTGTACAAAGGCATGAGCAGCCCTGTTTTTAAATAGTGTTGTAAATACTAATGTAGATAGTGTTGTAAATACTAATGTAGATTTTAGTCAGTTTAATATCTCAGTTTAGGTGGGAAGAACCTGAGCATCAGTCTCTCATATATAGAAGATTTGAATTCTATCCTTATTAAGCTAAAATACTGTGACTTTATGTCAGCTGCAGTTGAAGGAGAGATGGGGACATGCAGAAAAGGCTAACAACCGTAGACAGATCCCCGTAGTTTAAATTTCGTATTTAAGCAAGAGTATTAATTTGCTTGGTGTTGGCACTCTGGAAAAGCTGAACCTCTGTAAGGTCAAGGTCTCCTGCTGCTAAAGACTGCATAAACTTATGGCTTGTGTGTATCAAATCTACTGCATGAATGGATTTCCAAATTCTGATATGAAATGTAAAATAAAAAGTATTTTTTAATGTGTAAAGCCTTCCCCCTCAAAAAGCTTCCTATACAAAAATGAAAAATATTTATTGTAGATTACAGTCACATTTATTATAGACTATAATTACATTTCATTCCAGAATCTCTCATAAAGGATCCTTATGCACTTCTTCCTTTATAAAAAGTTTATTCTGATAAAGAAATACAAGACTTATTGAAGACTCCTCAGAACGTTTCAATTAAGTCCTGCCTTCTTATATGTCAACTTTGTGTGGCAGAAGCAAATTCAAGGCCCTCTCCTGCAAGTACTGATACAATGAGATAACTCAAGAGAGCACTTGAATGATCTCAACTCTAAGCTCTGCTAGACAAATTTAGCCTTGGCAAAATCAATTTATTTCATGTGCATTAACACTGCTTTATGCTAGGTATGACTTATTTTTTTTTTTTCTGAGGGGAAGAATTACTTCATTTTGACACAAAAAAATATATCAACCAAACCATCTTTTTTAGAAAAGCCATCATTTTTCTGTGCAATGCAAATATGCAGGACATTCAAGCACGTCAGGTGGTTAGGAAAACACAAGAACATAGCAAGATTACTCTGGGGTATCATAGAAAGACCATGATGATCAATGATCATATTAACCTCTGGAGTCCTTGAAACAAGCTATTACAAAATTCTTTGAGCTAACTACAGATAGCATGATTCCTTAATCTTTGTAATATTCTGTTTTTATCAGATTTATTTTGACATTTCATTAACCCAGTAGACAAAGACAATATAATGAGATATGAGTACTGATCATGGATATGGTGCTCTATCCATTCATGATAGGGTTAAAGTTATAGGGTTGTAGTTGAACCTTTAGCAAATTGCAGTTATTCACTTCCTTTTACTCATGTTGTAGTTCACTCTTGCGTGTGAGGCTCGGCACCTCCTTATCAAAACTTTCAGTCTCTTAATGTGATCATTTTTAAATTAGTCCTTTTTTACAGGTTTTGTAAAGTGATGTTAGTTATGGAAAAATTAGCTATGTGTCATGGTTTAAGGCCTTCATGCAGTTCTCTCACCCACTCCCCTCTCTTTCTTCCCACAGTCCCGAGGGGCTCGGGGGAAGAATTGAAAGAATACAACTCCCACAGGTTGAGATTAGAACAGTTTAGTAACTAAGGTATAATACAAACAGCTACTGCTACCACCAATAATAATAATAAGAGAAATACAAGGAAAGAGAATACAACTGCTCACCACTTGATACCAAACCTGACTCAGCAGTGCACCCCCACCCTTCCGGGTCTCTGCCCTCCATTTTTACATCCTGGGCATGATGTGTTGTGGTATGGAATACCTCTTAAGTCAGTTTGGGTCAGGTGTCCTGTCTCTGCTTCCTCCCATCTTCCCCTCCTCCCTGGCAGAGCATGAGACTCAGAAAGTCCTTGCTCAGACCAAAACATTACTGAGCACTAACTGAAAACACTGCTGTTATCAGTGCAGTTCCCAGGCCCAAAATCAAAAAACACAAAGCTGCACCAGCTACCAAGAAGGAGAAAAATGGCTGCTACTGCTGAACCCATGACACTATGAAAGAGGAGACAGCCACGGTTTTATTTTTGGTTCCCTGATACTGGGCTGGAGATGCGTGTTTCCAGTGCAGTACATGTTAATGTGGCTGCCATCATTGCTTCTAGAATAGCTTCTGAGGGGCTCAGTTCAGGCAGCAATTTATGTTGGTGTTGACAGTACAGCCAGCACAGTTAAAAGAGACCTTCTGAGCTCTGAGCTCGAAATCCTCAGCCAGTTGACATTAGTGAACAACATCAACTCTGCTTCCATTTTCCATAAGAATTAAAAAAAAAGACTTTCTTAAATTTTTCTTTTTTTTTTTTTTTAAATTGAGAAAGAGATATGTTGGCAACTGATACCAATGTGACCTCTCTGACTGACAGACGGTTCATCACTGTATACTATACCTGTCACCTCAGTAATGTATATAGTCTCAGCTACCCAGTGATTTCAAAGTGAAAATTCCCATCCCTGACCTTACAAAAGATGTAACCTTTGGGTGCATTGCACGAAAAGCAGCTTCACTGGTGAGATATACAGATGTTGACAAGGTGTGGAAAATGAATTTGAAAGAAGATGAGTATTTTCCAGCCTCCATACTCAAAGACAACCTCTGATTATCAACTTAGCAAAAAAACTACACAGATATGATAAAGTAGACAAAGAGGTCTTTTCTTCAAGAGGTTGGTCTGCAAGAAGTGCATTTCCAAAGGGAACCATTTCTAGGTCTGTATACCAAAGTTTTCAGATGTCTTCTGTTTCTTACAAATTATTATATGATAGCTGAAATTTTATGAAAATATTTAATTTGCTAGATGGCTTCACACTCCCAGTAAACTACTTCACTAACTCTTTTAACATTCATGGTCTAATTGTGCATAGAATATATTATTTTTTTAATAAATTTACAAAGCCTCAGAAAATCTATGTGGAATTTTGTATCCGTAGAGCAGTTCTCATCAAAAAACTAATATTGTGCTTTTGTCAGCTGAAAGTTGGAATGGTTTTTATATATTATCACTTGATTAAAGCACACAGATAGTGTATTCCCACAGAAAACGAGAAATCACATGAGCATTTGATACAATTTCATTCTGTGTTCACAAGGATACAGGTAATGAAGCCAATGAGCTACAGGTTTACTGAGACTAGATGCCCATATATTAAAAACAAGCAACAAACAAAATAATCCCAGTGCAATTTTTTGCTGTATCTAATATTATAGTTGGTCTGGATTTTTTGATACAAATTGAATTAATGTGCACATACATACAGTCCATTTTTGTCTTTTAGGGGGGAACCTTCCTAATTTTCTGTTGTGATAAAGAAAACCGTTAGATTCTGACAAGGTGGAGGGTTTTATTGAAATAAAAATAAATGATAGTGTCAGTTGCTGAATCCAAGAGATAAAATATTACATCTAATAAATATTCTACATATGAGATTAGACATGGGCCACTAGAATTGCAGAGCAATAGGAGTTGTAGAAAACAATAGCATTAGTATTAAAAAATAGTAATTAGAGTTCCTATCATGATTAAAAAAAAACTAAAGCAAAAAAACTGCATTCTTATTAAAGGAACTTCAACGGGCAGAAATTACTCTATCCCAGAGTGCCGGAGTTTTTTAAGGTCTAAGTCTGCAGCCTTTCTTCTTCCTGTTATTTCACTAAGTACAATTCCTTTTGTGAATGATTGGATCACTTGACGAGATCATGATCTTAACTGATAATATAGTATTCAAAGGCAAAAAACAGGTAACCATCCAGCTCTCCTGGATAGTCAACATTTCTGTCTTTGAAAATATCTCCCCCCTCCACCCCCCCATTCATTCATAAGAAGGAAGCCAATGTATTTGTTGGGACTAAACACATGCTATAGATGTACACACACTTCACTACAATGTGATGTGGCCAGCATTGCTTAATTAAGGACATAATCAAGTACTCATGTCAGCTCCTCCCTCTTGCTTATCACTTTGTAATTTTCCTAGCCCTGCCAACATGGGGTGAAACAGAAGCATATAAACATCCACCCGCTCTCTCATCAGCCCTGCATTGTGTTGGTTGCTTGTGTAATTGTAAAAATTTTGTAAGTATATTTGGAGGACACCTTGAAATGTTACTTGAAAAGAAACTTCCTCTGAGTTCAATAGAGTCCTTCCGCTACTGATTGAAAGACCACTTGTTCTATTTTTCCAACAAGTTATTGCTGTAATTCTAGTAACTCTCACTTTAGTGATGAATGATGAACCTTTGGATGTTGAACTGGAGTCAGGTGTCTGGTTTTCAACTTCACTCTGGTTTTCTGGTGGCCTTAAGGGAGACAAACAGTCTGCCTCAGAACACCCCAACCAACCCATCAAAAGTCCCCACCTTGTTGTCTGAGAAGTCAGTCAGGTATCTGACATTGAGTTTTCTATTCCTGTAACTCACCTGCTCATCCTACATTGTATTATCACAAGGTCTTACAGGAAGGCTTATCGGTGAAATTTTCTGATAAACACTTAGAAGATGGTGTCACAGGGCAGCATGATAGCATATGTGGTGGTTATCTCAGCTGAGTAAGCCAAGCCACACTTGGTTCCAGTTGCCCACGCTGCAGGTAGGTACGTAGGTGGGGAAAGACAAACTCAATTTATCTCTTCCACTGATATCTGCACTTCCACAAAGCCACTGGAAAACTAAACACGGTGTGCAAACTGTTTGGATGTGAGGTGAATTTGGACGCCAGCACTGCTCTGCACCTATCTTAGAATATAACAAAAATGTGATCTCCACACCTCAGTTCTCTGCAGGACGATGATAACAATCCTTTATTTCTCCCACCCTTTGCCTGTAATTTTCTATTTAACATTCAAAACTTTTGTCACTTCCCACATTTTACAGAATCTAGCACAATTTGAACCTGATCATAGTCAGGATCTCTGGACACTACTCTAATGCAAATAATTCTAATGATAAGAGTAATGCCCCAAGGGTGTTGCAAAGCTATCCTAATGTCTAAACCTGATTGTAATTTTATTTAGATTTTATATTACTGACTAAGAGCATTTATCTTCTTGTCATGTGTGGACATGTAGTTAGTGCACATTGCTTATGGGTTTCCAAGATAATGTAATGCAAACAAATCATATATCGTCTGAGAATGAGTCAGGCCCACATTTTAACTTGATTGATTTACCATCACCTGTGTTGCAATGGCTATTAGTCTGTTGCAATAATGAAAGCAAGAGAATAGGGTTTTTTAAGGCCAGTGTGGGAAAGTAACTGTTATATAAGTATCGTCAAAATGCAAAAGGAATGAAAAAAATTATATGGCTAGGAGGTTAGAAAAATTAGAGCACTGGAAATTAAATATTTGGTGCCTCCTCTGAAAAAGGATTATACTTGCATTGACTGATGCCAGGGTAGATTCACTTGATAAATCTGTCTCCCTTCAGTCTTGTCCATACTCAAGACTGACTCAGATGAGTGGAAGCAAGTGGAATCTCACTCAGCTCATACCTCGTACCAGGTTCAGATTGGTTTTTCTGGGTACCCAGCACAGCATCACAGAAAACCCTCCAAATTTGGATCTGGATTGGTGCTTCTCAGCAGTTGTCACTGAGGGCTAAACTGAAAAGAATGATCTAGATCCCCGTGGCTAGGGGAGGGACCAGTGACAGTTTTCTTGGATGTGTAGTAAATGCCTGTTCTCCTAACTAGCTGCTTTGGCAAAAAATGTGCCTTCACACTCCTTCACAAACACATCCCCAAAACACTCAGCTATGCCACCATTCCCTCCATGTACCTGTTTTGTGTTTTGCTGGCTGGACCTGGAACTGAAAACTGTGTCTACTGGCATTCTATTTTGCTGGGTGTTTTTGCTGTGGATACACTCTGAACTGCAGAAATACCTGCTGCTCCTGAGCACAGATAACAAGGTAATGTAAGAAAAGATTTCAAAGGAGACACACAGACATGTTGTCTCATACCTTTCCTGCTCCTCATTATTTAAAGTCTGAGAGAGAGATATGGGGGGGAAAAAAGAGCTCTTCACAGGTCCCATGGGGCTGCAAAGACATCAGCTCATGAATATTTCACAAGTGTATCTTTGTCCTGTAACATTGCTGTACAGTTACCTGCAGTTCAAAGGTAAGGACAGCAAGGAATGCTGTATATTTCATTACTGTGCCAAGCACAAAAGCTTAGTTTTTATATGTGTAAAATCCAGTGTTTTTTTTTTTTTTTTTTCTGCTGAGTGATTAACATTTCAGTGACAATGAGATCTGTTTTAAACTTAAATAAAAAATCAATTTATGCTCTCAGTGTGCTGCACCTTCTTCATATCTAGTGGATCTCTAACCTGACAGATACAGTGAAAAGTCAAAGACTTTGCTTTAAACTGCCTCTAAATGGCAAATGGCAGTGCTCCTTGCTCTTGCTTTGTTTTAGAGTTCTGGTTTCAGCCTATCTGAATTGATTGTGCTCATCATATTGTTGCCTATTGAGACTTATCTTGAATACACAGCCCTGTTGCAAACTGTGAGACACTTGTATATTTAAAAAAAAAATAAAATAATGGGATAGTCAAAGGCTCGTCAGAATATGTTTGCTGTGGTGACTGTGACTGCATAGTCTCTAAATTTTTGGAAGTCTTGCTTATGTCTGCTGACCAGAGTGCATTTTCCATCTCAGTTTCCTTCTCTTTTCCTTCTGACTCCTTGCACATCCCAGAATGATTTGCCTTCCTCTCTTCAGCTGAATCTGATTTCATCAACTAGTTCTGATAGTGAAAAATTCAAAAGAACTAGAGCTTTCTATACTTGTCCTCATGAAAGAGAAGGGAAAGAAGGAGGAAGAATACCTATGAGAAGTGCAATAATGAGCAAAATACAAAATACAAATTACTTTAACCCATCTTGACTAACAAACAAAACAAAACAGCATCAGCATGCACTGGAGTGCTTTGTAAGATACATATCGTTAAAGAGCTTTGTGTTTTCAGTTATCAGATTCTGTAATAAAAATTGTTGGTACTGGCAGCATTGCATCATTGTTCTTTGGAAGAAAAAGCAATTTGCCCTATTGTTTCCAGAAAGTTTTCTCTTATAAAAAACAATATAATTGTTTAACCTAAATATAAACACATATGATGCTAATAATTTTATCTGCATTACAGACTGTTACATGGTCTTTAACAACTGTCAGTGCTAACAGATAAATTCTACATGGCTGGTTTTGCTGATTTATTACCAAGGTTAAAAGGTGCCATGGCTGCTCTTGGCTTTCTGTGTTCTCTGCAACAGTACCTGTTGCTCTGTACGTGCACTGAAGCCTGGCCTTTGAGAGACACAAACTTGTCTCCATAGAACTAAAAGCATAATGGCTGCTGCTGCTTTCTTTCAGTCTGACTACCTGCAGCTCAGTGATTTCAGGGAGTACATAATAAGTACATTAAAGGTTGGAATAAACTATGAACCAAAAAGAGGGACTCATTCTCATCTGGGCTCTGAAGATGCTTTCATTAGTCTCAGTCATGTTAGTTGCTTTATTTTCCTGTCTTGATTTACTGTTGTTGAACAGCAATGTTCATTTTCGATTCTGTCGTGATGAAGACTTTGATAACAAATTAGTTAATGTGAAAGCTGTACAGTTCTCCAAGTTAACTGTCAGCTGGAGGTCAGTATCCTCCAGATCAGCTGATTATTTAGATAGTTATCTCCTGACTTCTTTTATTTATAAAGATTACTCATGCACAAGGACCTCAGATTTTCTTCTCATAAAGTATCAGGATCGTAAATGGTCTGATGACCTTGCATCACACCCACGGCATTAGTCAAACACAACTATATGAGTTGGAGGGAATCTTTCTCCTTGGCATCTCTACTCTCCTCACTCCTGCCTGCCCTGTACCCTGCTGCATGATCACCACGGGCCACACAGTTGCTGGCTGTCTTGGGAAGTGAGGTGAATAATGCTTTAGCAGGCTGAGCAAAGTAAGCTCTGGGAAAGCAATGTAGCCCATGAAAGGGAAAGCATACTTTTGTGCACACAGCAGATTTATTCACTTGATTGCCTGTGAGCAAGCAGGAATTCATCAGCACCTGCAGAAGGGAGCTGTAGAAAAGCCTAGAGCCCCGAGATGGAGAAGAGAAGCTATATTAGGGTTAAAACATAGTTATTTGTACAAGTGCTTTGATGCCCAGCTCCTTTGCCTGTGGAGTTAGTACTAATGCCTTAGGGTTCTTTAAAATCTGGTCAGGCCAGAATCAAATTAAGCATTGTACCATACTTTGCCCTGCTGAGGTGCCAAAGCATCTTGTTTCTGAGTGTGGATGTAGTTGCAGTGCACATTTGTGTGAATTACTGTTCACTGGCCACTCAAGAAGATGCAACACGCCTAACTCCCTTTTCATACTGGCTGATAGAGCAATATTAAAAGGCACATTTCTGATGTCACCTCTATGTTTTAGGAAGAACTGGAGCCACTGAGGTGAAAGAGGATCTGACTGCACTGTCTCAGCCCTGAAATTCTACATGGTGGCTAGAGTCATGTCATTAATGATAGTATCATAGAATCGTAGAATAGTTAGGGTTGGAAAACAGCTTAAGATCATCTAGTTCCAACCCTCCTGCTATGGGCAGGGACATCTCCCACTAAACCATATCACCCAAGGCTATGTTCAACCCAGCCTCGATCACCGCCAGGGATGGAGCATTCACAACTTCCCTGGGCAACCCATTTCGGCTCTTCACCAACCTTACAGTAAAGAATTTCTTCCTCAGACCCAATCTGAACTTCCCTTGTTTAAGTTTGAACCCATTACCCCTTGTCGTCTCAGTACAGCCCCTCATTAATGAGACCACAGAAGGTGAAGCATGTGCTGATGATGATCAAAGTGCTCCCAAATGCATCCAATTGCTTTGCTATAAATTCACTGATGGCTGTTAACCATCATAATGGAATACAATGGGACCCTGAATACTGTTTCTTATATGGGTGTGTGAGTGCTCATGTGCTTAGGCCTCCAAGAATAGGAGCATGTTTTTCTAGTAAAAGTGTAAGATGAAGTATGAAAGTACTCCAAATTATGCTTATAAGACTCAGTCACACAGTTTGATCCCCTCCCCACCTCTCACCTCCCCAACTTTTCCTCAGGTCACTTTTACATATGTTTTAACAGGAAATCGCAAAATGCTGTACATATATCAAACCCAATAAAATATCAACTTAGATTCTGTATTATGGAACTTTAAGTAGCAATGGATTTTCCCTGTGATCTCTACTTAGATAAGTAAGGTTAAAATTAGCAATTAAAAGAAGAGTATCCATACTATAAGTAAAGCAGGCTTACTGCATCCGAGATAAAATCTGGAGACTGCACTGAGGGTATGAGAGAAACAACTTGCAATTTCTTTAAACATTTACATATCACAGAAGAGTAAGGCATAGTAGGAGTTAACATGACATTAATTCTATAGAAGACATAGGAGTTGACTGCTTAATAGTTTCTGTTTAATGCTAGACCATGCAGACAAATGCTTCTGTGAATTATCCAGAGAGCTGTTAGGGAAGGAAAGATATTAATTGGTCTGATGCAAAGCGGGAGGGACATGTAAGAAAGGAAAAATGAAAGGGGAGTAACAGAAAACTGCAGTTGTAACTATCTGGTTGATCTGAGCATTATTTTGGACTACTTATCATTGCAAATACTTTATTAGTCAAAACATGTTTGGGAGTGCTATTGATTTTTTTTGAGAAAAGGATCATTAGTCTTTTATTATAAACTCTTGATTTATATGACTCTTGGTTCATTGGTTCCTGGGGGAGAATGTTAAATTGATTGGGTGAGCTCTAGGTTTTGGGGGTTTTGTTGGGTTTTTTTTTGTTTTGTTTTTTTTTTTTTTGATTATTTTGTTTTTCCCTTGTTCTTTTTTTTTTTTTTTTTTTTTTTTTTTTTTTGTGTTTTTTTTTTTTTTATTTCTCTCACTCTTCTTTTTAGCTTTTTTTCCTTTCTTTTCTCTCTTTTTCTTTTTTTTTGGTCTTCTTTTTTCCTTCTTGGCTGATGTGATAAATAAAGGGATTTTGAAAGCTCCCATTCAAAAGTACCTCAATGATATCTAGCTTTTATTCACACCATTTAGAAAAAAGGTTTGTCTGCAGTCAATACTTTATTTGAGAAGCTGAGTCTCTCTCCTCTGAGCACATTTATATTTGGCCAAATCCTAATCTCTGCAAAGAGGTAACCTCATGCTTAAACAATATAAATGTGTCCAAACTACCTTATGGTGAAAAGGATTTTACACAGCGTCAATGATTTAGGTCAGAAGAGATCCAGAAAGTCATATGACTTCTTTCTTGTCCTAAGAGAACTGTTTCTAAATACAAAAAGAATTCAATAGATACATAAAATCCTAATGTTTTATCCAAATCAGTTTTAAATATAACGTAAATTCTAAGGGACTTAGCATTGTTGGTAACATATTTTTCACCTCCAACATAAATTTTTCCTCTCTGTTCTAGTGGGGAGAAAAAATCCATTCCCTCAATTGGAAGCTCTCACTACTGTGCATTTTGTAAATAGAAATATTTTTCTGTCACTGCTTAAAAAATGCGAGTTTTTTTGAGTTAATATGGCTGAAAGTATCAACATTCTTACTAACTACTTAGTGTGTTGTGTTCCATTCAGGGTTCACTGTGATCAGTGGCTAGAAATATCTGATAGCAGAAGACTGTCTGAAGTTCAGATGTTGAATTGTGGAAGAGTAAAGATGATGAATAGTTAGTTTAGTAAAATGCCTTATTACAAGTACCAGACCACCAGTCTTTATGATCGTAGGACTATAGTGTACAGGCTGTTCCTGGAGTTTTGTTCCTCAATTTGTTCCCTTTCTTAATGTAGAGGGATTAGGGAATAAGGGGTGGGGGGATGGAGGGTGGGGGAGAGGAGAGAAACAATCTCTCCAACAATACCATAAACAATTCATGCAGGCTAATGATGTAGGCTCTTCTCAGATGCATCACACTGCCTCCTTTGGTTCTGATAGTCCTAATAGTAATATTGCCATTGCTATGTGTTTTATTTAGGGGCTTTGTGTCTGCAGTTGAGCTGTGCAGCATGTGGTTTACTATGATCTATACTAAGGGATATGGTTGAGTACATCTGAATAGTGTAACCCTATGGAATCTGGAGACAATGTGTTATAACTTACATATCTTCTTCTGGAGAATTGTATCACAACTCAATTTAATTTTTGCCTGATGTTTCACCTATTAGAATGAGACATTTAAAAAGGGGGGAGTTTGCAGCTGCTGGCTTCTCAGAAAAGATCAACTGCTTCTGTAATTAATGTGGAAAATAATGATTTAAAATAATGAAACACCCATAATATGTTTCAAGAAAGCAGCTTATTTGCTATAATTAGAACTAGAATCAAATTGTTCTGATGGCAAACACCATTTATTGAACTCCATGAATGGAGCAGCTTCAGCAATCAAATAACACAAGCAGGAAAAGATCAGAAATGACTACAAGACATGGAAAAATGAGGTTGACAGGAAAATACTACAGTTGAACTTCTTGAGCCCCTCTTCTCAACGAATAAAGCATTCACAGAAGTGAGCTGGTGAGCTGAGGCAGGATGGTGTTTGTGGCAGAAAATATAGACCTGCAATTGAGTACTGACAGTCACAGATTTCAGTTGGGGACACAAGGAATATCGGCCTGTAACGAAATTGCATTACGTCCTTTCTACGGCAGTACCAGTGCACAAAGTGAAAACTCATCTCTCATTCCTTTGTGTCATTCATTATTGTTTCAGTCTGCCCTAGAGAGCTAAGACAACTGGCCTGCCCTACCAGCTGGTGTTTCTCCTATGCCTCTTCAAACATTGGTTATTTACCAGGGAGAAGCCTCATGTGTGAATCTGCGATTTGGACCAAATTTGACATTCTGCTTCTGGTGGATTTGAGCTGTTGATTGCTGATTTCTTAAAACCTTTATTTTGATGATGAAGTCTGAAAATACTGTCTACAGTATCTTGGGATCTCAGTTGGATTTGGTTTTCCCTGGGCTTTGTTTTCTGCTCTACATTGTGCTGTAGGAGACATGAGAGAGAAGTGTGACTTCTTTGTTGTTCCAATCTGCAAAATCTGTGCTTATTCTGGCAATGAATCTGCATTTCACCTGTCAAGAAATACATGAACATAAAGGTGAAATAAAGTTTATGCACAGCAACTTTCGGAGGAGAAAAACAACACAGAAAAGAAACAAAATAAAACATAATATGTTGATAACATTTCATTGCTTTGGTTTCTGTTAACTAATAACAAAACCATCTGAGATTGTTAATGGGGCCAATAGCATTTTATTGTGGAGCACATTCAACATGCTGCAACTAGGAGGGTAGGAAACTTCTCTTTCCTCTTATGCCATGGGAGGCTTAAGCGTTAGGGAATGTGAAAAAGGTGGAGAGACCTCAGTCTGTTAGCCTGCCTCCTCCTCTTTCAAATAAACCTGTTCTGGTATGGCAAGTCTAGCCCTTAGTAGTGTAAGAATACACGGAGAGCCCTAGAAAGTACATTGCATTCACCAGCAGCAAAAATGTATACCACTGCATTATACTGAAATCTTGGCTGAAGGGAATTGCTTCATTGCAAATTCAGAGTAGCAGAAGGATTTTATTTATTAATTCCTTCAGATGTTTTAAAAATAGCTTTTAGCATCATGTCTACTTTAGGCTAGAACATTGCAACCAATACAGAGAGTTCATTATTGGTAAGCATTTGCTCATATTAACAAGAGCATATGTGTACTAGTACTACAGAAGAGAAATACCTGCTTTGGTTATAGTAGATTACTTTTGCAGTGCATTTGCTTTTTTTATCATATTTTCCAGACATATCTTAGGATCTTCAACATACGTAAAAGCTTTAGAACATACCAGTTTTAATGAAATTGCTGCATGTTGTTGCACTTTTGCTGTAAGTTTCAGTTTTTCCTTGGGCACTTTGGCAGGTGATATATCCGGAGCCTGTTCAAAAGGAAGCAGCAGCATTCTTAGAACTCCATTCTGCTGGGTGACTGTGTCTGAAAGATGCAAGTGAAGGCTGAAAACCCATGGTCACTAAGAGCAAGGTACTTAAACCACAGGGCAAAGCAGAAGTGTTGCAACAAAACATATTGCTGCACTTTCAGGGAAAAACACTAAACAGGTGGGAATGTCATTTCTGAAATATCTTTCCAGCTTGCTAGACTGCAGGATAATAATTGATTGTGTAATAAACTTATCAGACTTCCCCTGTTTGTCTTTCTGCACTAAACTATTTTTGATGCAAATTGGTAACTGTAGTGGGATTCCTCCTACTCCATCCAGTTATTTACTCACTAAATGGTCCTTGTCATCATGGTATCTGAATGCCTCTCACACACTAATGGATTGCATGCATAATCTCTCTAGTGAGGGCAGGGGAATATTAGCCCCATTTCTACAAATGGAAACAAAAGGCAGAAGTGATATTTTTGTCTATTCTCTGAGTGTATCTCGAAGGAATAACAGAAACTTCTGAATTAGACTTCACACCTAGAAAGGAGTTCTGGCACAATCATCTCTTTTAAGGGACAAATAGCCCCCATTGTGCATAGGGTAGAAATTATCTTCCTGAGGTTATACTGGAAATCTGTGATTGAAGACAGAGTTGAACCAAGGCCCCCTGAACACTCTATTCAGGGAGGTTATCTTTCCTTCTATAATTTCTATGTAACAGTTATTTAGTTAATAGTATGATTTTATTTTTTCTGTTTTTGTCTTGTTTTTAGTTGGAATGCATTTTGTGCTCCAGGTTCACTGTAGCTTAAGAAAGTCTAACATATATTTATAAAGCCAGACAATATATAATGATCCTGGAGGCAATATTGTTGTCCATGGTGTATGAAGCAGAAAAAACAGAGTTTGATTTTCATAAGCTCTAATGACCCTCCTGGGCAGTTGAAAATGTACATTGTTTGAGATAATCAGACAAACTGATTTCATTATAAAAAGATGCATTGTTTCTATTTTACTTTTTCACAAGCACTTTGCCTAATTATTGCTGACATTCCCAACCATATTGTGAAGTTTTTCAGCAGGAAAAGAAGGAGTTTGTTGCCATTAAAACTGGAAACAAACTGATGTTAACAGTGTTTATATACTGGAAACACTAAAATAAAATGAAATGCATTAGAGCAATTAGGAAGAATTATAGCAAAGCCTGTCTTGCCTACATTTTCTCTGAAAAAAAAAAAAAAGCACCAAACATTGCCATCCAACGGCATAATTCTGGTCTTAAAAAGTGCCATGAATGTTTTTCAGTAAGTTATCTAGCACAGGAAATGTGCTGTTGTTTAACCCTTTCACATTCTTAGGTGGTGAAACATGTTTAAATGTTGATATATGAATGCATACAGAAGGTACACAATCACAATTCAATTAAATTCTTTTTCCTAGTTATTTTCATATTTTTCTTGGGCTAAAATACCATAGATCATTTATCAACACATACATTTACCAATACAGTGCTTTGTTCAGTAGTAGTGATTTGAAGCCAGAAATGACTTCCAAATCGGATACAATGATCCTTTTCTGAAGCAAAAGGTGATTCAATAGTTACTGGCTAATAAGCATATTACTGGTTAATCCCCCAGACTTTTTAAATTACATTGAGAGCTTGTTCATAATTGCAGTATGGCAGTGAAGAGCGCTGTTACTCATTTGGTTTAGCTGGAGATAAATTCCCATGCCCCAGAGGGCACCCATCTTCCCACTGGTGCTGGCAGGTGAGCTGGAACCCTTCTACTACATCAGATTCCAGTGGTACATCAGAAAATGTTTTGCTATCACTAGCTGAAAAATGGACTTTCTGATACTGTGGTTTCATAAGTAAACAAATAAGTAAATAACCACAGACTAACACTTCTGAAGTTGTCAGGGACATATTAAGTTATGTCCTTAAATACATTTGTGCGATCTAGTCCCTGATCCTCTGTGGAGATCAGATTTTCTTATGAAAGCATGATTTCTGAGTTGATTTTTCCTAGGTTTTCTACTGTTTTTCTAGAAGAAAATTTGCTAACAGTATACTCTAGTGCTGATATAAGTGCAATGTGTTGCCTGTTCAAAAGTACCACCATTCTGACTGGAATAAATCTGCTGGCGTATCTACTGCAAATAATCACTGCTCTTGATGCTAGCTGTAACATTGCCCATCTCCTTCAGAAAAGCCACTGTGTTTATTTATCCAAAACATTTTGTAGCTCCTGCAGTAAAATGCAATGATAGGAAAGGGACGTAAGCTGAGCACTTTGCTATATATCCATAAATAATGTGGATTTCTGTACATCTGGGTTACACAGGACACACTGGACTGAAATCTAACACAGCTGAAAGGATGCTAGAGTGTAGTTAAAGATTAAGGGTCTTTTTAAAGAAAAATCCAGTCATTTGGGTTTGTTTGTTTATTTAGTTGGATGTTTGTTTTGTTTTGTTTTGTTTTTCCGTAGTAAAAAATCTGACTGGTTTATTTTTCTACCAGGAAAAATGGAAACAAAGTAGTGTAATTTTAATTAGGCTTAATAAACTTGGCATCTACCCAGGTTATTTAAGGGACTTTCAACAACTGTAGTTCCAGGTCCCGGACAGTCTGTCAAGTTCCACTATGGAAGTTTGTAGAGGATAATTCCTTTAGAAGTATTGATAGCTATTTTTCTTTCAAAATACAGCTAAGAACTGAAGTACTTCAAGTTGAAATGTTTTCATTAGAAGATATCTAAAGTATTCAATTTTTCATTTCATCCACTAGATTAGTATATTTTATTATTTTTTTCTTGATTTATGACCAAACCAGCTGTAGAAATGCTGCTTTACCATTTGGGATGGATATTTAATTATTTGATCAGCTGTGTAGTGAAAAATTGGAAATGAGGCTAGATTATTGAGGTTGTTACTGATTTTTTTTTTTTTTTCTGTATCTTTCCACAATTATATCAAAAAGAAAGCCCAGAGTCGGGAAGGAAAAGTAGTAGAATGTAAAATTACAAAAGTAGAAGGATAATATTTTGTTCCATGTTTTTGTTTTCTGCTTCAGGAAATGTACTGTGTATGAAGCATAGTTTGAAAACAGAAAAAAACGATTGTTTCTTTGAAGACAGGAGACAACACAATTTTAGTAGATATAATATTTATAGAACCTTTCAATTAATTTACAAAAATTTTACATAAAAAAATGTATGCTGATGATTTTAGTCTTCAGGGACAACAATTGTCTCCTCAGTCATGTTTTCATACACTAAAGGCAATTATTGTTGCTTCTAGCTGTAATAAAAAAATAACCGAAACAGATAGAAGTGTCTTGGTAGAAATTGAGCTGAAACTCCCACTGTGGAAATAATCAGAAAATTAAAAGCCCTGCAATCTTGCAAATAACATTGCAACTTAATATTATTGGAACATAACATTATTATCTCCTTTTATAGGGAAAACAAACATAAATATATTTTCAAACAACACTGATAATATGGTTTCATTTTATTGGCTAGCAGAGAAGAAAAAAAAAAAGGGGAAAAACAATAACTTTTTGATGTTGAGTATCAAATAGCCAACTGGGAATTTCTGAAGAATTATCAACAATGGCAGGATTATATTTCTGCTCCTGTTAGCTCAGCATCTTCCCCACTAAACTCATTATCCACAACACCTATGAGGTGTGTTGTCTTGCCTTCCAATGGGCTCTAAATGAAATCTGATTTATGTTTAGTTCACTTACTCTCTTATTAGCTCCTCTTAACTTCACAATCTGAATGGCACAGTTGAAAACTCAAAAGAAGAAAAGCAGGGAATAATTTTTGTGTCCAACTTTCTTTAAGATTTTGTCTTCATTTTATATGTGGGTTATTTGATTGTTTTTTTTTTTTCCCCTAATGACAATCTTTGACTGGTGAGTGGCTGCCTATGCTTCGCTCTTGAATGAAGAGAAATTTACATCGCTAAAAGTTTTCTTCCTTAAGGAGGGATTTCTTTCTAAGAATTAGAATTAGATAGAAACTCCTTTTATGTTCACTGCCTCTTTTTCTAAGATGAAAGTTTGCATTTTCCAAAATAGTTTTTGTGTGGAAATCAAGGAAAATTTTCTATTTTTCTATTTTTATTTATTTACTCTTGAAAAAAAAAATAAAAATGGAAAAAAATTTTAGGCATTTCTAATACTGAAGGAAGTTTCTTGTGTGAGGACAGTTTAAACAAAAATCAGCAATTTCAGTCTAAACCTACCACTTCTGGAGTGGGAGGATCTGGATTTGAGAGGAATGTAAGAAAGTAGGCAAACGAAAAGGTGCAGATGGGTTGCTGCTAAGAGACCACAGAGTGAGGAAAAAAAAATTAAATCAGGCGCAAGAAATGAATGACAGAAATACAATCCTGTCACCTTTGTCTGGACATCAGCATTTTTCAGAAGATGTCCAAACCTACTCCTAAAGCAAAGTCAGGGAAAAAAAGAATACCTTCTATTCCAAGTTTAATTTCCCAGTAACTGGCAATACCTACAGGCATCGCTAGCTAAAATCTGACAGCATCTAGCATCTAAATATGATAGATAAGAGCCTGGCAGACAGGCAGGGGACTCCCTCCCTCTGTTTATTCATGTGAAATTGGGAGGAGAGAAAAACCTCCACAGGATTTCTTTCAGCTCCACCCCTGTCAAAAGCTGAAACTAATGAGCTGGAAATAGGAAATGTGCAAAATAACTGACACTTCCCTATCTGAACTGCATTCCTTCAGAGTTGTTTTTTTATTACTAGATAAATGCTTTGACATGTGTATTTATGTGAAGTCTGAATGTGATTTAGATACCAACTACCTGCTGAGCTAAGAATATTTGCATCCTATTTAAACCAATATGTTTATTTAAGGGATCTTTAAGTTTTAAAAAGCCCTTGGCTTCCAGCTTCATAAATGGGTAACCTTTGTATGTAGAATGCATTGTGCACTCCATTTGTTATTAATATAAAATAATATTTTTCTCTTGCTCTTTCAATTCTTTTCTTAAGGATTCCTTTTACTTGTGAAAAAAATGTGCATATGCATGTTTAGAAGAGGATGGAACAAGCCGATTCTCAGAGCTTCTGCTTAGAGTTGATGTCCACCAATCTTGCTTAAATAGCGAACAAAGGGTCTTTGTTGCTCTTTCAACAAAGTATTTTGAGAGTAGGACATTCCTTTTGTTCTGTGCTTTTGTGCACATCACAAAAGGGCTAGAAGTTGTGGATGTTGCTTTGGTATAAAGAATAAATGACAACGTCAGTGTGTAGACAAAACAATTTAATTCACAATTTTGATTTTAAAAGGCCTCATAACTGAAATCTGTATATTCTTGGGTGAATTCTTTGACTCCCTGGTCCTTGCTTATTCATGTTTAACTCAGGTATCTTTATGTCCAATTGAAGCTTTTTGTAAAATCAATGGAAGATTTGTGTAAATATATGCAGCCTGAGCTCCAAATGCAAAACTTGTTCATTTTTACATTGAGAATTAAAGTACTATTTTCAGGTCTTCTGATCAAGAAATATTTGGAAAGTAGCCAGCAAATAGAATGTATGTTGATGATTAAAAATTTATAGCCAAAGTCAAGGCGCCTTTTTCATGAAAATTCCTCTTGTAAATAAACCCATCAATATAATTCAGGCTAATCCTTTCTAGAATTAAGTCCTCTGAATGTAGATGCATATAACAGGATATTTGGGTTCCTGTATGCAACACTACTGACACATGTGTTAGAAGGCTTTCATTCAATGTATAGAAGAGGCCAGCAATCTGCAAGGCAAGGTTTTGAAGGCAATTACTCTGTCTTTTTAATTTGAGCCCACATTCAATTAAGTGGAGCCAAATTGCTCATATCCTTTCAACCAATTAGTCACAGGCTGAAGTTCTTGTTTTGCCTGTGCTTCTTCCCCTCTCTTCTCCATACTTTGGACTCCCTAACGAACATAACCCAAACTGTCAAAACAAGTTTCTGGGTGTTAAGGTTTCAGACAGCAAGCTCTAAGTGCCAGATCCACAGCAAAGCAGGTGCACCCTTTGAAAAACACATGGCTTTTGGGTTTGGGATACATTCTTGTGGGTGAACCACACCACAGCCTTGGGGTGACAGAAAGTGCCGTTGCAATGCGCAGGATCTTTGTGCAAAGGACACGATGGCATTCACAGCTGAGCTGAATCAAATTGAAAAGGGACTGTCAAGTGCTGTGCTTGCCATAATTAACCTTTTTCAGGTTTCCTTCCCATCTTTTAACCAAGCTTCCTCACAGGCTATTATGCCCTGAAGCCCATAATGATATAACACTGTGATGATGGAGCACTAACCTCTCCACTCTGCTTGGATCTCACCCATAATATTTTGAGCAGGGGAGATCTGAGCATTTGCTAATATTTTCATACCTTTGTGAGAAGGAAATAAAGAAAAACCTTCTTGACTTGTCTGTTACATATTTCCACAACAAAGAATGTTAAATGATATTTATTGGGATGGGGGTGGACTTCTAGGGCTCATTTTTAATATAATGGTTAATATAATAATTCCTTGAAACTCTTCCCCTGTGGTGAAATAATGAAAAGTAACTGAAAAGAGCTGCAAATGCAACATCTGAGTGAATGATTTTTTTAAAGTATTTCTCTCCTTTTGATAGCTTCAAATATTTGTATAATAGAATTCGTTGCCCTGTGTAGAGTTATAAACTTAGCTATAGAAATACCCATGAATAAGAACCCTTAGGCTTCATGTACTGAGTGCACAGAAACAGCATGACATTGAGCAGGACATTAGTAAGAGATACTAATTCTAGAGCAAATATTTCACTGGTATCTGATTTTCCAAACTGAGTAAAAAAAATTATTTGCAAAGATTTTGTATACAAGGATTTAAAAAAAGGTGAGAGGGGATTCAAATTTAGGTTCGATTCTTCTTAATTTTTCTAAAGAAAAATAAAGGCAGCCTGGCAAGGTTCTTAAGGGCATACAAGATTGTAAGCCAACAAGAGCAGTGAAACAGATAGCATACTTAATGTCAGCTGAACCTCACTGAATAGGAGTTAGAAAGCTCAAACACTTTAAAAACTCAGGGTCTGCCCTAAAAGAACACTATAAAAAAGTATTTCAAAGTGAACAGAAATGTTAATCTTTCCACTGGAGTTTTATTGTTGTTTATAACGTAACAGTTAATAATACTTGATTAAACAGTCAGCATTTATCATCATAGTCTTGAAGTTCACAGAAACTGTTTGCCAAAGCCATTACTGCTATTCTGTAATAAAACCTCTCAGTTTTGTAACAATGCCATTGTCTTAAGCCTTTTCTGTAAAGCCAGTTCAGAACAATATAGCTGTAGTCACACTGCTTCACTTTTTAAATCCCTGCTCTGACTCCTTTTACCACTGCATCAAACAAAACTACTAGTTCTTATCCTGAACTTGAGCACACACTGACCTTCACATATGTGAGTAATCATGCTCATAGGGCCATTCACATCCACCTGATTTTGCAAGCCTGGAGTCAGCTATTCATTAGCTCCTGACCTCACTTTGTGGCTCATCCTGAGCTATTCCCCTGACTTCCTTTTGGTTGCTTACATGCAGGCTGTCCACCCAAAATTAGCCGGGAAAAGCCCTGTTGTAATATTTTTTCTTTGAATCCACTCCATACATGGCCCTTTTATGAAACTGCCATGCAAAAAATAAATAACCAGGAGGAATTTGTGGATGAAGTCTTAGTTCCACTTAATTTACCAATGCATCCACATCACTGTCACAAAGATTTTCTTCTTGATCTTATTATTATGTGTACATGTATTTTAATCCTTCCACCCTCCCCCAGCCTCCCAGTATTACTTCTTTTCTTTTTAATTGTTTTTACACATGCTTCTTATATCTAGATACATTCAGCACGGCTTAAACTGACTGCATTAGGTTCTTTCATGTCTTCCCCTTTCCCTGATGGATTTAATCATAAATAGCTATTTCAGAGAATATTTTCTCTAAGAAATGCACATGTCTAAGCATAACTTTGTGGCTTTTGATAAAGGGACAGTGCTGTGAGCTGTAAAGGCATCATGAAATCAGAAGGGCTGACAGCAAAGTCCTTTGTTTTATTGCAAATATCTAAGACCACATAACTGATATATGGCTGGCTTCACATATGGTTTGTCTTTCTTGCCAAGTCTATTGGAAGATAAGTAGAGTGATCCAAGAGTTATTTTTTGCATGTGCTTGGAAGTCCTGATTTCAGATTCCTCCTACAGTAGGGGGACACTATTTCAGTATCAGCTTTATTGCACCATGCAGAGATTTTACATCTTTAACCCTACGCGCTGTGTCTGGCTTTAAAACTGTAATAATAATTAGAACCCAAAACCAACCAACCAGCCAAGCAAACAGAAAAAGCCAAGTCAAACAGTTAAAAGTATTTATTCTGTTTTTACTTTTATATGCAAAGCCTCTATCTATTAAAAAGGGGCTGAGATTCCAGTACATTCCCTGAAGGGCATTTAGAACCAACAGCTTAGTTAGATAATACTCTCTTTAACTGTATGTGTTAAATCTCCTGTGCTTTTCCTTCCCCCTTGATACTATGAGCATACCTTCTGGGTCAGGCCTGTAGTGAAACACCAGGCAATGAAGAAGATCTGATGAACATTAATTCCCACTGACAGCTCATGTTCTGAACATGGGATGCCACACCAATTGTTCTAAGAGCTTTTCTATATGATCCACAATGCAATAGGTATTTGCTGCTTAACCATGTCTGGCCTGCATGATGATAATTTGCAAAACAAAGCAGTTCTGTCATGTTTTTTTCTCCTGTTTTTTGTGGGTTTCATTTTCATTTTTGTTTTACTACACCTGAATTACTGAGTGAGTTCTGTTAATGTAATCTTGGAAGCAATTGCTTTGAGGCTGTCATGCCAAAGTGTGAGGTGTGAGAAAGAAAAAGAAAGATCTGTGAGCCAACAAATAACACAGAACTGTAAATAAATAAATAAAATGAAGAATAATAAGTTATTTTTTTTACAGTTAGACTCCAAAGCAGAATTTTACATGATTGCATCTGTTTGTCTTAAAGACTGGGAAAGACTTGATTAGATTTTTCAGGAGTTTTCTTTGGACTGGAAACCTCAATGATGTGAGATCCTTAGCCATTCTTTTGCATAATTTGAATGTCCCACATGTCTAGTGTTCCTAAAATGCTGGAAAGTTCCAGGGACCATCTTAGCGCCCATCTATTTGAACAGCTATCTAGTCAAAGGCACAAAATATCCATTTTTTGTCTTCTTTCAAGGATGTAAAAGTGCGATTTGTCTTACATCATAGACTCATCACAGAATCATAGAACAGGTTGGATTGAAAGGAACCCTAAAGATCATTTCGTGCAGTCCCTCCTGTCATGGGCAGGGATAATTTCTGTTAGACCAAGCTGCTCAAAGCCCTGTCCCACCTTGCCTTGAGCACTTCCCGGTATGAAGCATCTCCAGCTTCTTTGGGCAACTTGTTCCAGTGTCTCATGACCCTCATAGCAAAGAATTTTTTCTTAATATCTAATCTAAATCTGTCAGTTTAAAGCTATTCCCCCTTGTCCTGTCACAACATGCCCTTGTAACAAGTCCGTCTCAAGATTTCTTGTAGGCTCCTTTTAGGTTCAAAAAGCTGCTCCAAGGTCTCCCCAAGCCTTCTCTTCTCCTGGCTGAGAAGGATGAACAAGCCCAACTCTCATTCTGTCTTCATAGGAAAGGTCCTCCAGCCCTCTGATCATCTTCTTGGCCCTCCGTTGGACTTGTTCTAACTTGTCCATGTCCTTTATATATAGGGTTGCTTCTAGTTCCCAGAAGTATACACTGTGGTCTTGAAGGAAATTACACAGAGATTGGAACTCTAACAGATTAATATGGTCTCCTTGCTATTGGTTTTGTACTAATACTCTAAGAAATGCACTAATGTACTAAAGCTCTAAGAAATGCAGAACTGTTAAGAATAGTGTTTGCCCATCTGGGGAGTGACAGCATCAAAACCGTTTATAACTATGTGTTTGAGGGCACACATAATTCAAGTTTATACTTTTATAAACAGCACTGTGCCATAGGCAATGCTTCTGCAGTGTAACCCAATGTATGACTGGTGCAAAAGGCCACAATATCAGTGGCAGAGCATGAAGCAGAAGTCTAGAGCCCAAAATACCTTTTATCCAGTTAATCACAAAATTATATAAGAAAATGCAGATTTATTTTATTCTTTTTAATGGAGAAAGTTGCAAGAGGAAAGAGGGCACAGAAGAAGAAATGGACAAATAGTGAAGGCAACACTAACTGCTATCACATGCAAACAGGAGCAGCAGGAAACACAGAAGACACTTAATGTCAACTGCTGTGGAAAAAGAAAACTACAGCCACTTTCGAAGAGGAGGACATACAGCTATACTTGGCAACTGCTATGAGAATTGCTAATATGTGTAGCTGGCTGAGACAAGGATGAGCCATCTTGTTGGCACCTTTTCTGTCAGGAAAGGCAATCGAAGCCAATATAAAATGGATTAAGGGGACTTAAATTAACAAAAAATCCACAACACAACAACCACCACAAAACCCACAACAACCCACAAGCTTTAAAAAAAAACCCAAACCAAACTGAACTAAAACAAAACCAAACAAAAATAATAAAAAAAAAAACCACCAAAAAAACCCAAAAACAGAACACAGAGAACAAATAATTCAGAGCCACGTTAATTGAGATTTCTCATTTGAAGATGGGTGACTCAGTGGAAGACAATTGAGTAACAGAGATTCTGGACTGTGAGCCCAGCAGACAGGAAAGACAGGGGAGTGCTGTCAGATAGGATACCTTTATCTCTGCTGTTACTTTTTCATTTTGGAGAAGAAGTTAACTTCTTCATCAGAATTTCACTGAAACCAGCTATATCCAGAAGATGTTCTGTGCATTGGCTGATCAGGAAGGGTAGGGCATCTTCCTGAGATTGCCTTGTACATAATTTATTAATTATTATTACCTCTACAGAATCAGATGCAGAAGTTTTTTGGCAAAGATGGTAATGGACTTACAGTAAAATAAGGCTCTTGGGATAGAGGGTGAAAGGTTGTATACTGAAAAATACTACCTTTTTAATATCTCACCAAAAGAGTTTGTTGCAAAAAGCCTTAGCTGGGGCAGGTTGATAGTACATAATTATGTTCTTAAAGGAATTTTGGCTTGATTCTACCTTCCACTCATCCCCCCTTCCCTAATGTAAGTTATGGCTGCAATTTTGGAGGATGATGCCTATTTGATTTGATTCAACTTGAAATGAGTAAACTGATATTGTATCATTGTTGATTTTCTTTCCTTTTAAAATTTGAACTCCTTAAGAGGTATAATAAGCTTATGTAAGTATTTTATAAGTGTTACTATATTATATAAATATTATTATAAGTATTATATTTCATTAGGTTCTTATTGATTGGACACTTATTAGATTCCTAAGCCTGTTTCATTGTTCTCCTGCTATTCTTTCACCATTTGGTATTTGGCACTCTGCATAATGAATAAATTACAATTGAGAGAATGGACAGGGCTCCTGGACTGGTCCTAAAGGAAAAATGTAATCTTCAAAAATCCCTCTAATTTTTTCAGTTCTTTACTTTCAAAAGTCTTTTTCCATCTGCAGTGTATGCAGATAGCAGATTTGAATAGCAGCAAGCTGGATACCAAGCATAAAAGTTCTAATTTTAATTGCAGGGCTTCTTAGATTCAGATTAGACAGTGTATACGCTGATTAACACCTTCATGGCAAAAGGTACTTGTAGGCACTCTGGCCTCTGGGAATCCTATGATTATGTGGGCTATTTTAAACCTTTGTATTTCAAATTCTGTGTGTACTATTGGAGAATATGGGAAATAAATTTTGTAAACCTGAATTTAACACTGGTACTGACATGTAGCTGCTATCTGGTCATAGAGTCACACTTTATTCCACAAGAGAAAAGAATGCAACCTTAAGTAAAAATTATTGATTTATGCTGGGTTTAATATAGAGAATATATGTATCCCATTCTACACAGTTATATCACAATGTCCTCTCCATAGATAAAAATCCCTATCATCAAAAAAGAGGACAGAAATCTATGGTCAAGATTGGAAAAGATCACACACAGTGAGTCTAAGCAGACATCTTGATTTCATCTGCCCTTTGCTTACTTTGTCAGGGCCCTTGAAGCTGCCTATTCAGTCCTGATTACACCTGTTTGAGTTTCAAAACAGTGCCTTCAGAAAGGAGATTTTGCAATATTTTAAATAGTCTTTCTCATAAGAATTACTAAAACTGTTAGAAATGTTTTTTTCTTACTCAAAGTGTCTTCAGTTTGTGTAGTTCTGACATTGTCTTCCTAGTGAACATACTGAGGATAAAAATATAGAGTGAGCTAAAATATCTGAGCTACTACATATTGAGCAAGTTTTCACACAAGCTACTTCATGACATCAGAGACATATATTTTAGAGGAAAATTTTCTCCTATAGGATGATCTCATCTTTTCGTCTAATGCACTTGGCATGCTAAAGATAGCCTTCTGCTTTACTTTGGGATTTTCTTCCAGGTTGGAAGAAGTTTCTTTTCACTTGGTGGCATCCCAGACAGTCTCACATGAAGCCACCTTTACCTCCTGTGATGGCAAACCAGACTTTTTTTGTGAGCACACAACTGGCAAAATTTGAACTCCAGATTTTGCTTTTATGATGCATCTTAGATAATTTTGATTGCTGAGTCTCAACACAGAAGGCAAAAATATCTCTGAAGAATGAAACCACTCATTCAGCCTTTAAGTGCCTTGCAACTTGTTTGGATCATTTGCCCCATCTGAGACATTACTCATGAAATAGTCTTACTTCTTTTACCCCTTACCACTACCCAGACCACCAGCAGTAAATTGTCAAAGTCTGTGAGGGCAATGCTTTAGCTCTTCATATAAGCAAGAAGAAATTCTCAGCAATTAAGAACTGAAATGTTTAATTGCCATCTTTTAAACATGGAATAATCCAGATTGACCTCAAGTGTTAATACCACTGGAGCACGATCAGAGAGCAAAGCAAGCAACCCATATTCATATCCATAAGCTCTGGGTGTAATCCACTGCATAGTGAAATACAATTCATTCAGGACTGACATAATTGACAGCAGGAAAAAAAGGAATATATATTTCCAGCCAGACTGGCCACTGTCCACGAATTTTTTAGCTGATGTTCTGTGGCTAATACCATATTAACTACCTTTTGGTTATTGGCAAACATTTATGATTATTGTATTTCATAGTTCTAAGTTGTTTTGTTTTGTGTTGGTTTTTTTTTTTTTTGTTTTGTTTTGTTTTGTTTTTTTTTCAGGCAAACAATAACCTTAAAAAAAAGCACACTAAATGGGAAAGAAAGCACAGAGGACAATATGGGAGGAATTGAGTCCTATAGGAGTGCTCTGGATCCAAATTCTTTGTCATTTGGTACATTCCCTGTCACTCTTCCAAAGATCTCCAGTTTGCTGGCTCATGCAATTAAGGGCCAGTTCTACAGTTTAGCAACCTCACTAAATGTTATAGGTATCAAAGTGAAGAGATGCAATGGAGAAGTAAATCTACACTGTAGACAAATTCTGAAAAGTTGATCATAAGCCTTAGGGTCAGAAGTAAAGAGTAAGTGACCATCAGACAGAAGAGCAAAACTGCAGCTACCCTGGAAATAGTTGAGAATTTTATCTATATTCAGGGCTGCAGATTAAATTTTTTAGGCTAAGTTAAAGAAACTATAAATGCTCCCTTTCTACATTTGAATACCAAAGCCTGGTTGAAAATATTTGATCTTTTTTAATAGTGCAACCATTTTAATTAAAGATAGAGGGAAACTGAAGAATTCTATATACCCCATAAAATATCATTTAAGGGAAAAAAAGAGTTCTGGTGTAGCTATATGGATATCATTTTTTTAAAGTTTTCAGAGCTCTGTTTCTTATAATGTGAAGTGTTCCTTTACATTCTTTCTGTCTCTAGAGAGTTCAAAGCTTTCCTAAGCCTTATTTACTGCCAGTAAGAGAGATGTAAGCCCCTCAGCTGTTGTCTTTTGCAATCATAAAGCTAAGTTTTAATCCAAAGTGCAAGTCTTTGTGGTGTGTTGAGGTGATAAAACGTGAAGATATACTGTTGTCTCATTTCTGGGTACCTTATAGTAGGTACTAGTATGAAGCTACCAGAGGAATAAACAGTATAAATACAATTTATACAAGATAAGATCAGAGGGTGTGATTTGCAAAGGCGTTCAGTATAAATTAAAAGATGAAATATGAGAACTGAATTTGGGAGACAGGTCGCCCACATTGAACAGGTCTCCCCCATAGAGCCTTATATCATACTTTAAGATTGTGATTCAGCTGTCTACATTAATATGCTCTTCACTGGAAAGATGGAAATTTTAAATTATATTAATATTCCTACTTTGTAATATTCAGAAATAATAAGAAAAGTTATACCTTGTGGCAGGTCTTTCAGTTGCTTGCTGCTAAAGCAGGTCTTACTAACTGAAGTATTGTTTAGTAAGAGGATGATAGATTTTTAAAAAAGGTTCTGTCAACAAAGGATATATGGAACTGTTTGGGAATTGTCTCATGGTTTCTTGATTCTTAGGTTCTTTCGTCTTAATATTCTGTTCAATTTATATGTTCTCTCAGATACAGATTATTTATCAGTCACAGTTCTCTCCTCTCATTTACTAGGAACATTACAAACGAGAATAACATAAGACACTGCTTACTTAAAATGACCACATTCCCACACCACAACTGTCTTTAGACTGTATTTTAAATTTAAATCAAATATTAAGGTAATATCAAGCCTCATTCTTTTTTTCTTCTCAAATAGTCTATATCACTACTTCCAGCCTTAAGCGTTTCTATAGGACAGGTTAGAGCCACACAGAAAATTGATCTTTTTTTTTATAGACCAGAGAGGAAACCCCAGAGATATTGTGGCAGGACTCTGTCTTCTGAAGAGGTTGGGAGGTTTCTTTCAAGATAATTTTTCTGGGTTTGGGCAAGTGGCATGATTTCACCTTCTTGAAACTTCGTGTTATGTCTTTAATAAGAATGTAAAACCTCGATTATTATATGTTTTATGATAGCACACAATGCTTTAGGCTATACACAGTCTCATATAGTTGTTCTTAAAATAGAAAATATTTGGTGAATCTAGAAGCCTCTCATCATGAGCAATATTGCTTGTCATAGAGCAAAATCCATATCATGTGTTAATCCAGGTACTAATTTTAGCATTTGAAGAGGTCATATTACAGTAAAATGAAAAGTACCAGTGCAAATCTGATCCTGGGCAAGCTAGTAATTAAACTGTTAATGGAATTTCCTGTTTTACTAAAATGAAATATAGCATTTAATATGCAAATTATGAGTAAATTACTAATTACAACATGAGTATGAACACAAATATAGCTCACAGGTGTGTAGTGGTTTTCACTGAGAATTCATGGTTTTAGCTTTGCTTGATGCAATAAACTCAGATCAGACTAGACAATGAAAAACATGACCTCTTCCGCTGAAGCAGCCTATTTCTCTCTTACAGATTATGCAGCATTCTATCAAAGATTGTTATCAATTCAAGCATTCCTCCAAGACAGAAACCTGACTTTGTCAAAGACTGGATTGCATTAACTGAAGCCCTTGAAAGTACCTCTTCTGTAGCAGACTCTACATTTTAGCGTCAGGGGTGAACTCTTATTTGGATAGGAGGAAAATTATTAATGAAATTTTGCTCAGTGAGCTCTGTCATCCTTTATTCTTGCTGCGCTCCAGGCAGGTCCATACTGTCAAATATGAGAAGAGACTGGAAATGAGTGACACATGTCTTCAGAAATGACAGTTACCTTCCAGCTCCTTTTTGCGAAGGAGCAGGGGTGTTGTACATAGCTATTAAGGCCAGAAATGAGCTCTGACATTTTAATAATGTTCCTTTTGTTTTTTTGATGCCTCTTATGGCACAGGTTCAAACTCTATTCTTAGCTTTCCTGGCACAAATTCATAGCAGTCCCTTACAGGACACAAATTCACATTTATGTTGGAGTCAGTGAAGGCAGGAATCTCCTGGTCATCTCCATTATTTGGACTGCTGTGCTGAGTACTTGAATGGAAGTAATATTCTTCTGTACTGAGAAAGGGAAAAGAAGTTGCCCTTTTATCACTTTGTTTGAGAACAAAGACCATCACAGTTTATAGCCCTGAATTCGTAGGGTTTTTCCTCTCCTCTCACAGTTTTGGCTTTTTTCTGTGACAGTTTAATTTTTAAATATTGAACTCAGTTCTGCATAATAGCATAGATGTAAAAATTACAAGAAGTTTAATAGAAGCTCCAGACATTGCTAATAAATAGTGTCGTGGTTTGAGGCTCTCTCTCAAACTCATGCAGGCGCTCTCTCACTCACTCCCCTCTCTTTCTTCCTCAGTCCAAGGGGATGGGGAGGAGAATCAAAAGAATGCAACTCCCACAGGTTGAGATAAGAACAGTTTAGTAAGTAAAGTATAACATAAATCACTACTGCTACCACCAATAATAATACAAGAGAAAACACAAGGAAAAAGAATACAACAGATCTTCACCTAATATCTAGCCACGCCACGCAATGCCCCCCCATCACCCAATACCAAGCTCGACTATACAGTGCACCCCATCACCTCATACCAAATCCTGGCCATGCTGTGCACACTCCCCTGCACCACCATCTTTTCAAGTCTCTGCCCTCTCCGTTTCTACCTCCCAGACATGATGTGCTGTGGTATGGAATACCTCTTTGGACAGTTTGGGTCAGGTGCCCTGTCTCTGCTTCCGCCTGGCTTCTTCCCAGCTCCCCTCCTCCCTGGCAGAGCATGAAACTCAGAAAGTCCTTGGCCAGCCTAAACATTCTAAGCCATAACTATAAACACTGGTGTTATCAGCACTGCTCCCAAGCCGAAAAAATCCAAACCACAGTGCTCACCAGCTACTACTTAAAGGGGAAAGACGACTGCTGCTCCTGAACCCATGACAATAGGGATAGGAGGAAGACGGTAAAATATATGTTCCATCTTATTTACAAAGTCAGAAAGACATTAGTGGTTAGATCTTCCCCATCTTTAGCTTTGCAGGTCAGCATGATAACAAAACACCTGCAGAGGTTCAAGAACACAACAGAATATCCCAGGTAGAAATCTCAGACTGAACCTGATGCATCAAGACAAAGAATAATTTATATTTTAAGATACGAGGCTGAAAATGAGAGAAAAAGTTGCTGATTTGCAAACCTCACTTGCGCATGAGCAGCTATTGTTGGCTTGGATAGCATCCCCCGTCAAGTTATTTTTTTTACTTGCATTTAGAATAGGTGCAGGCATTTCTGTTATGTGTGAACTTCACTGCAGTTCGTTTTGCTCTGTTTACATTGAAAATAAGGCTACTTCAAGAGGTGTGCATGAAGCAGTATCTAGAGAGCTCCTAGAAGTCAAAAATTAGTACAAAATGTAGCAACCCATCTGGGAAACCACAAACTGAAGTGTGAGCTACTGAGGATAAATGCCCTTTTTAATCATTACAGTTCCTCTGGCAGCAGCTCTGAGACCAGTTTACCAGTCAAACTGTTTTCTCCGTGGCAATCTCTCTGGAGTACGCCTTCCCTGTGCAACTGGGAGGAGAGGAATGCTTGGAAGCTCCTGGCTTTGTGCTATGTGGCATTGTTGTGTGTATTCTGTGCCCTGACACACCCTGATGAGCATGGCTGGAGACTACCAATGTGTTCAAAACTCTTCCCCTTAGAGCTTAGAGAAGAAAAAACAACTCTTAGAAAAGAAAAGCATCTCTTGTTCTAGAGCATGAAGTGTTCAAGAAGGTACTCTTCAGAGGAAGCCTCATGTTGCTGCTGATGTTTGTGACTGGCCTTTAAACCAACAAGGAGAAACAGTAGGATACAACAGTATTGAAAGAAACTGTGGTAGAGGAACATTGCCACGACTCAAAAAGTGGTATTGTGTTAGAGAGCATGCCATCAATGTGCCACTTTGCACTGTGCTTATCTCTAGGCTTGGTTGTACAATGTTGCAGGCTGAGGTACGCTCTCTTGAGCAACAACTGTGAGTGACCTAAGAGTAATATAAATGCAGCAAGGATGAGCACTGTAGCACATCACTTTATGAATAGCACAGAATTCTGCAATGTAACAGTTCTCTGCTGGAGAAAAATACTTTGTGTTGCTCTTGTCAGAGATGGATCTTTGGCATAGCATTTTCTAAGGAAATGCTTGAGGTTGGAATTTTCTTTTCCCTGTGGTTTGCCAGAAACCAGAGGCATCACTTTTTCAGTGCTTTCAGTCAGGGATGTATGAACTGAAAAGGGGATCCTGCTGACCTAGGGGACTGCACCAGAGAGCAAAGAAGTCTGGCATATGGAAGAACACTATCCTGAGAGCACTAAAGTAGCATGTGGGCTGTCCACTTATCTTCTGGTTGAATTTTGGTTGCAGTGTGTGAGACACAGACTGTAATTTTTATTTTTTTTTTAAGTTTGATGCAAGTGAACAAAAAACACTTATAAGCAAAATACAGGAATATTTTTTTCATTTCTGTTTGATGTATAAAGTGCCACAACCATTACATAATAATTATTTTAGAAAAATAACTATCTAATTAGCTAATTGCACAAAAGATGGATATACATAGACACCATGGAATACCATCTAAGAAGCTAATGTGTATCAGAAATTTCTTAGGAATACAGAAAACAGTTTGTTATCCTCTTTTACTCAGATTTCAATGACCCCAGAATGCTCTCCATCCTGTTCCAGATAACAGACCTTTTCCTGAAAGTATTACCTCTAGTTGCAACAGGTCAAGGTCCAAAAGGCAACCTGATAGGGCTTATATTTTCTGAAATTTACCCCTAACATTTCTCACTAAGTGCTACAACTTCTCGGTAGAACAGGTTTGTGTTGATATTTTTTGTCCATTTACTCCAGTTAACACTGACCCCTAATACATGACTAATCTTTTTCATGAGATGTGGTTGTTTTCAGCTTTTAGTAAGAATATATTTCCTTTCTGGGATTTCCTGGTTACAAACAATGACCACTGCTACTTCAGGAGAGAAAAAGAGCTTTATTCATTTACAGTCTTACAATAACTAAAACTAGGATGGAATGCAGGAAAGTGATACAAAATATGCACCAGAAAAAATATTTAAAACTATCTGAAAATAAAAGAAAATGAAAAGTTTTGCTTCCAAAAGATCTCCTGGAAACTACTTATTTTTAATAAGCTGATATTTGGGGGGATAGAATGAAATGTAAATTCAGACTTTCAAATGTAAATTTAATCCAAGTATCATCTTTTTGAAAAGTAAATTTATGTTCTGTTGATTTGTTCTTTGGTATTTTGCAAGATTGCAAATAGAACCTCTGTTAGACATGACCAGAGGGAAGTTGTGACCTAAATAAAATATTACTGTTGTCCTGGGTTCAGCAGTAGCAGTCATTTTTCTGCTTCTTGGTAGCTGGTGCATTGCTGTGTTTTTGACTTTCGGCCTGGGAACAACGCTGAAAACACCGATGTTTACAGTTACGGCTTAGAATGTTTGGTTTGACCAAGGACATTCTGAGTCTCATACTTTGCCAGGGAGGAGGGGAAGATGGGAGGAAGCAGAAACAGGATACCTGACCCAAGCTGACCAAAGAGGTATTCCATACCACAGCACATCATGCCCAGGATGAAAAAAAAACTGGGGACAGGAACTTAGAAGATTTCAGTTTGCGGCTGTGTCAGGCTTAGTATTGGGTGGTGAGCAGTTGTATTCTCTTTCCTTGTATTTCTCTTGTCATTATGGTTATTGGTGGTAGCAGCAGCCGTTTGGTTATACCTTAGTTACTAAACTGTTCTTATCTTAACCTGTGGGAGTTGCATTCTTTCACTTCTCTACCCCATCCCTCCAGGAGCTAGGGGGAAGAAAGAGGGGGGAGTGAGTGAGCAAATTGTGTGATTTACAGCTTAAACCACAACAAGCATAGTTAAAGTGCATATTTTTAAATCTTGATAAAGCTTGTGAGGTCTTAAACATGAGTGTAAAAAAATTTGTCATGGAAAGAATGGATGCTAAGATTCACAAAATTGGTCATCTTCTAATGTGCCAGACATATCAGGTTATTCTTTTAGTGATTATGAAGGCCATTCAAGTATGCATTGAATTTTATGTCAGTGAAAGGAACTTTAAATTTCTTAAGCAGACTTTGCCATTCTTGCTTACAATTTACACTTGCTACACTGATTAAAAATTGGTGTGTTCCTTAACCATGATATGATATTTCAGACACTGCTTGCTATGGTAGCATTCTAGAGTACCAGAGAAGCAGCTCTGTTCACCAGCCAAGTAGGTTCTCATTTAATTTTCATTGGTATGCCATTTTGCCAGTGTACCAAAGCTGCTTTGTAAACTGACAGTTGCTGCCCTTGGAAGAAATTAATGGATTTTGCTGCAATTTTTGGTGGGAAGCTGGCATTCTGTCATTTCATCTCATCATATTATTATGCATGTAATAATGTGACATGCTTAACAGCTAGCTTCAAGCTGAACATTTAATGTGGGATACACCTACAGCCTTTTTATTTCAGATGGCTGTAATCAGTTCTCCAAGCATATACTTTTTTGACATGGACAGATTTGTTTTAACAACACATAAAAATATGAATAATAGAAGGCCACCCCACCTCTAAGTGTTATAACAAAAGGAAAAGGTCACTATGGATTTTCATATATGTGTGAACAGGCGTGTTTGTATGTACTTGCATATTTATTTCTATATGAAAGAGATATAATAAATATAAAATTAACTATTGTAAAGTATGTTCCAGAGGTATGTGTGATTACAAATCTTTGAGCAGTGTATATATATTAAATTGCCCTGAAATATACACTGAAGAATCTGGCACTGGCTTTGAATGGAAAGAAATAAAACATGCTCTACAAAAAAAATCTGGTTTTTTCCACATTCTTTCTTTCCTTGCAATTATTTTGTACTGCACTCCAAGTATGTTCAGTAATTTGCAGATCAGGAATTATTTTAAGCATGCTGAAAATAACATGAGTGTTACATTAGCATAGTATTTGCTATGTGGTGATAATGGGAAAATGAATCTTAAACCACCTTCTTTCGCCAAATGTCTTCTGGGGAATGCACACTCACTGCGATCTCTGTTTGCAGCTGCTGCACAGAATCACTGAGAAATCACTTCAAAAGTTCCATGGCCAGAGCACAGTAAAAAGGCATCCATATGCACAGGTGTTTGTGTAGTCTTACAGTGGTTCAAATTAATTTAGGGATATTTAAATCATAACCTGATTAATGTATGGTTTGTGTTAGTTGCTTGGATATGTATCTGCAGTTGTCTATATTGTTCCATGAAGGAGTGCTATGAAGGAAAAATAAAGACACCAAAATATTCAAAAAACCCTGCAGTATGAAAACAGATACTTTGTACAAGTCTGCAGTTGTGATCTTGCAGTCATGGCTGTTATCTTTTTAATACTGCAGTAACAATCATAGTCTATGAAAGATACAGATATTCTTATGCTTAGTTTCTGTTAAAATAACATATTATCAAGCTTGGGTAATTTCATGAGCTAAGTGTGAGTTTTTTTCTAAGCTCATGCTCCCATTGGGCTAGATCTCTCATCTGCAGCCCAGCCTCCCAACCTCTTCATATGTGAAGATCACCATGTCCACCCTTCACTGTGTGACCTTTCCTTATCAACACTGTCTTTTACATTCAAACCAATACTAATTGAGAGATCTGATTACAAGATTTTAGGTGTTAAGAGTCTCACAACTAAATAAAGAATGACAGTGAAAGAGAAAAAGCACAGGCTCCCACACTGACTCTGGTCCAGAACCCAGCTGAAACTGTCTTTGTTTTGCTAGCAATAGGAAACAAGAATGTCTAAAAACCCTGCTGCTCTTGTAACCCTCCATGCTAATCATCCCAGGAAAAGGATAAGGGCTAATTACAATGAAGCTATTGTAGAATCTGGGTGGATCCCTCAGTGCACATAAACTTTGAATTGCCTTTTGTTAATCACTTATTTTTGACAGCATCTGGCTGAGGTTTGAAACACTGGTTTATAGGTTTACCTGGACAAATGCATTCCAGCTACTTTAAAAGTAACTGGGGATTATAATCCCCTTATGTCTATTTCAAGTCAAATGTAACGCTTTAGAAACAGATTGAGTTATTCCTCCCCCGGCCAATCATGCTTGATTTGATTAACCTAGGTTGAACAGTAGATTAATTCTGGAAGCTCTTTTAAGTAAAATAGTTCCTCTGTTAATGAGATCCAGTCCAGTTCAACTTAAAAAAAAAAAAGATTTTTTTTTTCTTTTGAGAGGGAAATGGCCTTTCTGCTGTTGTTAAAATGAATGAGAGCAGTGAGATGATTTTTTAAAGGGTGGTTTTTTCCTTTTTTTTTTTTAGCCTAATTGACTTGGATTTTGCACATCTATGGTAGGTTATGTTTTCTCATTGTAGAAGCTTTTTCCTAGTAAAATCATTCCCTTCACTAATGAGATCCATCCTGATATGGCAGGAAGACAGCTCTTAAAACACCCACCGTTTTCTTCCATTCATTTGAATAGCAGTAAAGGGACATCTTTTAGAGTAATTTTTATCAGTAAGATTGGGCTGAATCTCATTAATAAAGAAATGATTTTACTCAAAAGAGCCTTCACAGTTGAGCTATAACCCAGATTAGTGAGATCTAGCCTGATTATAACTCTATAAGACATTATACTTCTGCCTTTCAAAGCATGCAGCAGCGATGTAGAAACCATTGATTTAGTAAAGGCTGCTTTAGAAGGCTAGGTAAGAAAGGTGAGGAAGGTGTCTGTAGGTGTCTTTCTCACCATTTCAATGTATCTTGAACACAGAAAGTGAATTCTTCCTTTTGTAAGATTCGTTTTCACTATATGTATTTTTATTTTGCAGATCATAAGAGGCTTGGATAAGTGCAAGTCTGCTAGAACAGTGCTGTTTGACTTTACCAGACATTTACATAAGCCCTAGTCAAGTGCCCACTTCACTCTAACTTTGTCTTACAAAAACCAGAACAAACATATTGCTTGTCAAAGGTCAGTTTAAGCAAGAATGTCTGATGTTTTTGTTTTAAAATGCATTTGACTTCTTTATTTCAGCAAGAAAATAGGAAATAATTGATGAATGAGAAAGAACATTCCCCTCAACAAAGAAAAACCCCATGGTGAATTGCTGAAGATGTTACTGGGCTAAACGCTTTTGGCAAAGTCCACTGCTGCAAATGGAGGTAAAACAGTTTTGCTTTGTTTCATAGGGAAAAAATAAGTGGTCACCATGGTTTCCTTTTAAAAAGCTTGCAGTTTGTCAGGAATGATCCTTTGTAAATCTGTAAAGATTCTTTCCTAGAGTTACTTTTCGATCATATTTTCTATTTGAGTTACTATTTTGGCAAATCAGCAACACAAAAAGCTGTGTCAAGATGGATTAAGTTGACTCTACCATAACTAAAGCACAGCACACCTTAAGGAAGGACCACTATTATCTTAGCAAAGCCTTGAACAATACTATGAGAATACCATGTTCACAGGAACACTCTCCGCATTGGGACATAGCTGCTATTGAAAATCTTATATGAACAGGGGTAGCTGAAAGATCAACTGCCTGCACCTGAGAAAACTTAACCAAAGGTTGTATCAGGGATAGATTACAGAAGGGAAGGAAGGGGCTGGTCAGAGTGGGTTTCAGGTATTAGGTGGTGATTAAGTTTGTAGTAGTAAGAAATTGGAGGAAACTAGTTCAAATAGACTGCATTTGAATAAGCACAGTTAGTAGCTCCAGTTTTGTGTGGTGAACCAGCTCTAGGTTTGCTAGGATCACTGAATGGCTTAGTACCTGCATAGCAATACTTCTACCAACACATCTGTGTTCCAGGAACTACTGTATCACATACCCTATGGAGAATATCAAGTCTTTACAGGGATTTTCATATTCCGCCAGGAGAGTCAAACTTTATTTTTTTTGCTATATTTAGCACAACCTCCCTCCTTGGCCCCATCTTCACTATGGCTAAAAGATTAAGCCTGAAAGTCTTTTATGAACTCATAAAAAAATGAAATATTACAATAGATGGCTCAGGTTATTGGTGCTTATATCTTTCATTTCTTAGATGAAGATCTCTGTTCTGTCTAGAGTAAGCACTCCAGAGAAATAGGCTGGTCCTTTCTGTACACAGTTACTCAGATTCACAGTTTGCTGAAGAGATCAGGAACATCTGAAAAGGACTCTGGCAGTTCAGAAACAGAGCATGTTTGACTGAAGGTTGAGTAGCTTCTGCTTGTTTTATCAGCTCCTACATTCAGCACACACTAAATTCACTCACGCATTAAGAAGTATAATATTCTGCTGCCTGGTCTTAGACTGTAATGTCTTTGTTCAATTCCATCACTGCTGGAATATGCCAAGCAATGAAATGTCAGGCTTTGAAATGCAGTTCTTAGGAGACTTTTTTCCTCTTAAGCAAGTTTAACTTTATCTCATAATAATATTTAGTGATATTCCATTTAGTATTTCTCCCATTTCACTTCTATCAGCCTTCACTATGAATGCCATGATGCATCTCAATCCTTCTGCCCCTGAAACTTTCATCAATGCCAACATGTGGGTACTGCTAAATACGAAGAATGCATAAGAATCAATTCAGCCAGCACTCCTCCACTTTCTCCAAATCTGTTGTGTCACCTCCAGTGGCCTGTCTTGAAGAACCCCTCAGTAATTATTGAATGCATGGCACTGCTGCCCCCAGGCTCCCTACGGTGCAGTTGTGCAATGTACCTGTTCTTTTGTGTGTGAGAGAAAGAATATTTGTAAGCCAAGGAAGAAGAAAATGTCTGATGTTTTCATGACTGTATGAACATTTGATGCATAGGGAAGGTGTGCATTTCCCACCTATGTTTTTTAAAGTGGAAATTTTCACATATGGGCTAAATAGAACCTGCTGCAGGCAGCAGTTAGGGGTGGGGAGCCTTAAAAGCCAGGCTTGGATGAGTATTTTAAAAGGCTGGACATTATGCTGAATTATTTTTTTTTTCTGCATATAATCTTATCACAGAGAAGCTCTATGACCCTTTGCACTGCCCAAGCCTACAAACCCCACAAGGAATTTTCATTCCCATCTACCTACTTCTTAGCCCTCTGGCATCACAGTGGGTGATAAAGATCTATCACAGAGATAGGAAATGATTGCAGGAAGAGCTAGAAATGGTTTAATTCCTTGCCTGCTATATCTATCACAATTTTATATTTTTGATGCAAATAATGCCAACCATAAATAAGAACACTTGAAAGAAAATAGGATTAGGATAGGTGATATCAGTCCCAAAAGAAGAAGGATTTTTGGGGAGGATTTCTTAACCTGCCTAAAAACCCAGCAACCTTCCAAACACTTCTGAGGTCTGTGAAGAGCAACAAGTGTATGACAGCCAGTGCAAGTTGCCTCTGATGAGTTCAGAGATCCATTTAGAGAAAGGATACAGGGTAGAATTAGAAAGGTGCCATGCACTTCCTAATGTTTCTGTTTTCTCTTATGAAAAATAAAAATATTCCTACAGAGCTGTAGGGTGATTTTCTACAGTCCTTAGGCCCCAGTCTCTCTTTTTTTAAATACTTTAGTGAATTGAATTTTAATCGCAATAGAGCATGTGATCCTGCCCCTCTACTCTGCTCTCATGAGACCTCACTTGGGGTATTGTGTGCAGTTCTGGTGTCCTCAACATAAAAAGGACACGGAACAGTTGGAACAAGTCCAAAGGAGGGCCATGAGGATGATCAGGGATCTGGAGCACCTCTCGTATGAAGATAGGATGAGAAAGTTAGGTCTGTTCAGCCTGGAGAAGAAGGTTGTGTGGAGACCTCATATCAGCCTTCCAATATCTGAAGGGATCCTATAGGGATGGTAAGGAAGGGACTCTTCATGAGGGACTGTAGTGAGAGGACAAGGGGTAATGGGTTTAAATTTAAATGTGGGAGGTTTAGATTGGATATGAGGAAGAAATCCTTCACTGTAGGGATGCTGACGCCCGAGGAAGTTGTGAATGCTCCATCGTTGGCGGTGTTCAAGGCCTGGTTGGACAGAGCCTTGGGTGAAATGGTATAGTGGGAGATGTCCCTGCCCATAGCAGGACGGTTGGAACTAGATGATCTTAAGCTGTTTTCCAACCCTAACTATTCTGTGATTCTATAATTCTATGTTACACTAATTACCAATTAGCTTATATTTTCCACCAGTGTTTCTCTCAGTTCATGAACAAGAAGTGACTGAGCACATGAATTCCATTGCCTCCCTCATTTGGAAGGTCAGTTTTTCTTGTAGTTTGTTAACAAAGGGAAATTTAAAATTGTTTGAGAGAAACTGAAGTTCCTGGTTTTTACAGTCTTTATAAAAACAATGATTAACAACTGCATGGTTAATGGAGATTATAAAGCTCATTTAAGGTCTAATGGAAGTTAATAGGGCTTTCTTTTACTACTGTTTCTAATTGATTCTTGATTTAAGTGGTAGCCAGTTTTTTAAGTGGTCTGTTATCGAAATGGACTTTTGGTAATAAAATAATGGACATTAAATCTTTGGAAAACTTTCACACATAAATCCACTTTGAGTTGTACAAGTGCTCTAATTATTGATTTATCATATCTGAGGCGTAAAATCTGCAAAAGATAAAGAACATGGAAAATGTTCAAGTTACATATTCTTTGCACCTTTTCCTAAAATCCAATCTCCATCATTAAAAAGGCCTCTCCTAAACACCTTGTTTACTAATAGATGACATGACAACTTGCAGTATATTAGATCTAGCATTTGAATGTATGTTGAACTTTTAAAAATAGTTCATGAGATATTTAGACAAATTGCTCTACAAAGTAATTTTCAAATTATGGAGTTAGGTTGTACAGCCCAAAATTGTAAGAAGAAGATTTTTTACAGGGAAGCTTCTGAACACAGAATAATTCTGATAAAGAAGCTTCAAGGCAGATGCCACCAAGAGTATGACTTCAGTTAGATGTACAGTAGAAATAATTAGAGATTAATACTTGTCACCATTTAAACATGGACCCAAACTTTTATGCAGCTTGCCTGAGACCCATGAATACCTTATATTTTCTATAAGCCTGCTCAGTTATAATGCAACATTTAAAATTATGGCTTGTTCTTATTCATACAACTACAAATATAATTCATATTTATTGGTTTTATTTATATACTAGGTGGCTTTAAAGAACAAGATCATTAAACTAACGTAAAATCTCAGATCTTCAGCTGATGTGAATAATGCCATTGGCTTTCAGTGAATTCCTCTGACTTATACTGGTTGAGGTACTGGACTGAAGCATTCTGCAGGCATTGATTGACATTTCTGGCTCTTGTGGAAGCATAGGATGATTCTGCAATGCTCAGTGCAGTGATTTTAGAGCAAAAAAAAGATATAGGACTACTAGAGGTCACTTAAAAGTGACATTTAGCAGCAAACACACACAATTCACATGTGCTTACATCAAGCTACCAACATAAGAATAAACACCCTACAGTTTCTCCCCAAATTGTGGTTTGAATGACACAGCACAGAAAGTGGGTGACTGTGCTACAGTGTATTTTTACTTGATAGTCATGTTCTTTCCTTTTCTGTGCAGCTTGCTCTGAAGAAAATCTGGTTTATCTAGAATTAGTCTAAAGGGTATAGTAGTCATGCTACTGACAGTGATGTCCACAGTACCAACCCCAACAATAATCACACTGGATGAGTTATTTTATAAACAGATTATATAGTTTTTTGTTAAGAAATTTTGCTGCATGTGAAGGAATTTTGACTTTCAATTAGTAGGACACTGCCTTAAAAGGAAGGGGAAATAAAAATCATGTCCCTCTGAATATTGTGGTTTACTCCAGTGTGTAACTGACATCTGCCAGCATATGAAAATTATTTTGGTGTAGCTACAATCAACTCAAAGAGCACTGACATGATACAAGATAAAGTGGAAAGCCTTGGGAGAGAGCAATGGAGTCCCTGACCTCATATAGTCACTTCAGACATATTTCCTTGGATTTCAGTGAATTTATAGACAATTGGGGTTGAGGAAGGGAAGGAAACATCTTGAAGGATTTAGTTTTAAATATGCAAACTGTCGCAGGGGGCGTGGAGTTTGGAGGAGGAAAGAAGTAATGGGTATAATAAATAAAAAAGGGATAGAAGTGACAGGATGGAGCAAATCTTGAAAACCTCAAAGATCAGGGCTGAGTTAAAAAAAAAGATCATACTATTGGAGTAAGGAGTAAGTAAGCTTTGAACTAAGGAAGTAAAGGAGAGGAGATGTCTGAGAACAAACAGTCAAATTCCCCCTTCTCCCCTCCCCACAGCTTCCTTCTTTTGTTGATGTAATGAGAGCTCTATCTTCATGTATTCCAGTGTCCACTTTTGCTATGGCCACGTTACAACTAGGGGCAATATGCTCCATCCATGCTACTAACCATGTGTCCTAACTACACTAGGAAGAGAAAATGAAATTATATTTTTTTCAAAGTGAATCAATGTTAGAAGACCATCCATATGTATTTTACTTTCTTACATGAAAATATTTTGGGGAAGAAAGTTGGTTTTGAGCAACTTAAACACAATTGTTAATAATTTAACACTTGCAAATGCTGTATATTGTGCCCATGGATAAAACCATTGTAAGCCAACTGCATCTCTCAGCATATCCAGCAAGCATTTAAATATTATTGGTTATTTTATATTGGCTACCTACAGTCAACAGGACCATTGGCTATTGGATGTAATTTCCATTTTCCTCCTCTGACCAGGACTTCCCATAACCGACTGCTATGGTCTTTGTACGTGATATAATAGGGACTATTGGTGAAATCTTGCTTCCTCTTAGAGGATAATGTGTGATATCATGGCAATGACAAGCATGAATGAGATGCCAACATTTGGCACTCTTTGGAGAGCAGTGAAAACATTATCAGTGAGAGGTGTCCAGCAGCGTTAAAGAGTAACCCAGTCAGGACCAGTTCATGTCTGAGTCAAAATCAACTTGATAGAATTGCTGCTTTTGGCAGTTAATGTTGACAATTAGTACAGTGCCTTTATTGCATATGTGAGGGACTTGAGTTCCTTTAGTGGACACTGTGCAAAAACTCAGGAAACAGCTGCTGGGCACATGAATGTCTGGTTGGAAGGATATGAATGTATTTAGAAAGAAAGATTTGTGTTGCTGGCCTTAATCCCTTGCCTTAAGTGCCTTCTTTCTGATGGTCAGAGATAGCAGTGCAACTGATTAAAGTGAAGTGGCTTTGAATGGCTAGTGTACATCAGGTCCCATACACATACTGACTGAATTCCCATTACTTGTCACTTGATACAGTTATGAGATCTGAAAGATTTTCAGTCACTTCAGTGAAGGCTGTGTTTGAAACCTGGTCCCAAAGCCGCAAGGCAAGTGTATTGCATACCTGTCAACTAACAAGACTTGCCAAAATGAATCTACTCATATGAGCACATGATCATTATTGCTGTTCACACTGTGAAACACTATACATTGTGACAAAAGTAAAAAGCAAGAGGATTATTATGCTAGACAGTCACTTACTAAATATATTTATTGTGGATAAATGAATACCCCTTTTATAAAAAATGTGAGCTTTTGATAAATTTCTAATATTGAAAAATGTGGTGTGGCAAATTTTGTGCAAATTGACCTTTCCTTTTGTAAAGAATAAGAAAATATTTACATTTCCTAGCTGTTCAAAGATTTTTATGCTGAAAACTACTAAATATTCCACATACCATGCTCCAGTAGAATCAACTGAATTCAGGTAACAGCTGGATCACACAGGCCAAATTTCTTTACATTATTACAGAATACTTAATCATTCATGAGATCTAAATTATAACCAACCTACTTACAAGTTAAGAAAGCCCAACTGTTGTCACAAAAGGGAATGTATATTGTACTGTAATCCTTCTCCGGGTTTGTATCAGAAGCATGGATCAGTAAACTGGTGAAGTTGACAAGAAGTTCACTGAAATAAAATTGAAACAGTTCCTTGAAATGCATTTTGGAAATGTACTTTCTTATATGAAACTTATATGAACCAGGAAAGAGGAGACTCAAAGCATACAGAAAAAGTATTTAGCTCTATTTACAGGTGCTAAAGGTGTCTTCAGTGATCAAGGACTAAAAAGCTGTCAAAGATTCTATCCAAGTGAGTAAGAACTAATGAAATAGAGATGATACCAGGATCTTGCATAATGTTGTTTGATCGACATTTACAAAAATTATGCTATGAACAGAAAAATGCAAAACGCTCTAGAGTGCCTCAGACAGAATATTAGCTCTGATGGTTAAAGATTCATGCTGCAAACTGACTCCAAGTTATTTATCTGCAAAGTGCTAATCTACCTCATATAATTTACTTGCTTATATTGTATTAAGAAGATGTATGCTTTTCTTCAACCACAAAACCTGTTGTAAAAAAAGAACGTTACAACTCACTGAGTTCACTAGGCTTCACACTTCCCTTTTAAGGGCTTATTGTTTTGTGTAACACCTAGCTATTAGAAGCCTTTATCCTTCTACAAGAAGAAAGTAAAAAGAAATATAAGTCATTACTATTGGATAAATAAATTATAAATAGATATTCCAGTATCTGAAGGGGACCTATAGGGATTCTGGGGAGGGACTCTTCATGAGGGACTGTAGTGAGAGGACAAGGGGTAACGGGTTCAAAC